>JAJPUD010018005.1:0-29817 GCA_023553655.1 Myrmecobius fasciatus
GGAGGGAAGGAAGGAAGGAGGGAAGGAAGGAAGGAGGGAAGGAAGGAGAGAGGAGGGACAAAGGAGGGGAGGGAAGGGAGGGAAAGAGAGAGACAGAGAGACAGAGAGAGACAGAGAGAGACTGGTGTAGGCAATCACGGCAATCACTTTAAAACTTTCCTGGGAAAAATTGTAATTTTATTATCTCATTTGATCCTTACAACAACCCTAAAAGGGAAATGTTATTATTTTCCATTTCTTAATCTATACAATAGGGCTAGCATTCAGTACATTCTACTTCATAAGTTGTTGCAAGGCTCACATGAGACAATTTGTATGTAAAACATCTTTTTAGTACTATATAAAAGTTAGCTACTGTTTTTCACTGTTGATTTTAGCTCATTTATTCATTTAAAATATATTGTAGTATATGATGAAACTTCTCTAATTCCATTTTTACTATACTGTTATCATTTGAACAAAATTTTAACTGAATAGTGTCTTTCTTCTGTAACATTTTGATTATACTGGTGTATTATATACATTTTTTCCTCCTGAATTATTTAATGTGTAATTTGAGAATTTGCAAGTCAAGTGCTAGTTTAACTTTTTCCTTTTCATATTCCCCCATATTATTGATGTCTGGTACTTCCATATTCATTTAATCACTTTCTTGAATTCTGTGAAGTAGCTCATTGGCATCTTAATATTGTTATCAAATAAAATATAGTAAAAATTGACTGAGTAATATCGTTATCTTCACATTATGAATTCATCCAAGCCAATATGTATTGTCTCTCCAGTTATATAATTCTTCCCTTTTTCCTAATGAATTTTTAATATTTTGCAGGTGATGTTTTTAAAGGTAAGCTCCATGGAAAAAGGGTCCCATATGTGCAAAAATGTTTGTGAGAGCCCTTTTTGTAGTGGCAAGAAACTGGAAATTGAATTGGATGCCCATCAATTGGAGAATGGCTGAATAAATTATGGTATAAGAATATTATGGAATATTATTGTTCTGTAAGAAACAATCAAACAATTGAATTATGAATTCAGAGAAACCTGGAGAGACTTGCATGAACTGATTCTAAGTCAAAAGAGCAGAACCAGGAGATCACTGTGCATGGCAACAAGATTATATGATGATCAATTCTGATGGACATGGCTCTTTTCAACAATGAGATGATCCAGGCCAGTTCCAATGATCTTGTGATGAAAAGAGCTATCAACACCCAGAGAGAGGACTGTAGAAACTGGATGTGGATCACAACTTAGCATTTTAGCTCTTTTTATTGTTATTTGCTTGCATTTTATTTTCTTTCTCATTTTTTTCTTTTTGATCTGATTTTTCTTGTGCAGCAAGATAATTATAAAAATATATATGCATATAGTGGATTTAATGTATATTTTTACCATGTTTAGTATATATTGGATTACTTGCCATTTAGGGGAGGGCATGGGGGTGAAAGGGGAAAAATTGGAAGGCAAGGAAGGTTCTGCAAGGGTTAATGTTGAAAAATTATCTTTGCATGTGTTTTGAAAATAAAAAAGCTTTAATTAAAAAAAGAGATTGAAAAAAACAAGATAAAGGTAAGCCTCCTGGTTTTCTTGGTAGGTTAATTCCACAGTATTTGACATTTTGTCATGTTTACAAAAGGAAAATCTTATTTTTGTTAATTATAGCTAGGAATATTGATTTTGCGATGTTATCATATCATTTTATCTTACTGAAGCTATTATTTGATTAATATTTTTGTTAAATTCCCTTAGTTTTCTAAACAATCATGTCATCTTCAGTTAAACGCTTTTTGTTTTTGTTTATACATGTTTCTATTTTCCTTTTTTTGGTGCCTTATTACTATAGCTAGCATTCTATAAATGTAGTCCAATAATAATGGCGAAAGTGGCCAGCACAGATTTCTGTCATTCTTGGAGAGAAAGTCTTTGATATTTCTTTATTACAGATGTTGCACATTGTTCCAAAGATTCTAAATTTACATGGCCTGGGGTTTATATCCCTTAAAGACTGAGTTTCTCTTTTTTTATTTTTATATTCCATACATAGTTAATCCAGGAAAATCTCCCAATTAAAGCTAAGGTATGGCTTTGTATAAGTTTCTTCAAAGATATGCAATGCGATCTGCAATTCCACATGAGTACACAACCTACAATTTTGGTATTGGGCATGGGAAAGTTTTTGTTTCTTCCCTCACAGAAAATTCAAAGAATACAATGGAAAACATGCATGAATACAAAAACATAAATTACTCAAAAATTCTTTCAACTTCTCCTTCTTATGACCCACCACCACCAATACCAACCAAAGATAAAGACCCTAAGAAAGCTTCTTAACAATCTTTCTTCATCTTCCTCCTGCACTGCATAGTTGGAACAACTATGGAAATTTCAGGGAGAGTTGCCAAATTTTTGTCAAATTTTTATAACATATTTAAAAGGAATAACAAGTTGTATTTAATAGTTTCACAGTTTCTGGTGCAACCATCTGGCCTATCATCACTCCAGGAGCTTTGGTTTGACACCTTTCCCACATTATAGACATGAGGCTACAAGGGAAAATTAAGAAGCAAGCCACTTTTTAACTTGTTCAATTATCCCCACTTTATTTGTACTTGCCATGCATTGGTATATGTACAGGAGCAAGATTGGGTGGAACCACATACCATAGGTAAAAAATACCCTGCTGCTCCTTAAGTAGCTTTCTCAGTTTGGGGGACCTTGATCTTGGGATATAGCAATATCTTCAAGAGCTGCTTAGCCATAGAAGAAACTTATCCTTAGGGAAGCAATGAAGTAGATATGATCTCAGGTGTGAAAGTACTTATTCCATACCAGGATTGATGCAATTATCTCATGAGTCAAGTTACTATGGGACTGGTCAGAATAAGTCTTGGGATATTTACAAGAAATTTATTTAATTCCTCTCTCTATTTCACTGTAAATTCAGGGCTACAGAGTCATATTGAACTCATGATTTAGAGGGTTTTCCTGTAAGAGGGGAAGAGAGATGCTGTTGTACGGCATTAAACTACTAATTCTGAAATTCATAGATCAACTTTTCATAGGTATATAGGGACAAGACTAGGGGGAGATGGGAAATATTTCAGAATTGCTAATTTATGCATAATAACTTTAAATTTCTCAAGAGATAATAGCCAGATTTGTGGTCTAACAAGTGGTAAACATCAATCCAAAGGAGAGAAATATAATAGTTGTGGAACCGAGTTAAGGGAATTCCATCAAAGCCTTTGAAGAACTGTCAACTTGATTTTCTCAGTGATCACCATCTCCCCCCTGGAATTGGGTGCCTTGCCAGCAGCAGCTGTTGGATTGACTTTTTGCAAGAGATATTATGTCTTCAAAGAAGAATAACTAATCTGCCTAGTGAGTAACCTGACCAGAAGAGTAAGGAAGAGAGGTTAGGGCTGGACAAGTAGATCTGTGAGTGTTCTGCATTCTGCATAAAGATCGGTGTATGTGTGTGTGTGTGTGTGTGTGTGTGTGTATGAGAAACTTACAATATAGACACATGTACATACACATATACACAGATATTATAATATGCACCACCCATATGCAATGCATATATATAATATATTGAACATATCACATATATATTATATGTGCATGTGTATGTGTATGTGTATAGTTCAAAGATTTTCACATTTTCACTTCTTGGTGTGTTTTTCTGGTCCTGGAAAAATGTAATGAGAAATGAAAATGTAAAAATCTTTGTACATGAAAGCTAGACAGCTAGGAGGCAGAGTGGTTAGAGCAGTGGATCTAGAGTCAGGAAGATCTGAATTCAAATATTGCCTGAATTCAAATATTATAAAACCTGGGCAAATCACCTAACCTTTGTCAGTTTCTTCATCTGTAAAATGGAAATAATAAAAGTATCCACTTAATTGAATTTTGTGAGAATTAAGATAAACTAAGATATTATTTGTAAGATGCTTTGCAAACCTTAAAACACTACATGAATACTATATATTGTCCTTAACAGCCTTTTCTAAGAGTTGGTGGATATTTTCTTTTCCTTTTGACCAGATGAGAGTGAAAAGAAGCATTCGTTTTCATTTACTTTTACAGATATGCAACCTTCCCACCTCTCATTCAGACCCAAGATATGGAGCAAGTATTGTGGAGTGGTTGTTCAATCATTCCCTCTCTTTGTGACTGCATTTGGGATTTTCTTAGTTTGCCATTCCCTTCTCGGGCTCATTTTACAAATGACAAAACCGAGGCAAGCAAACAGGATTAAGGGACTGACCCAAGGTCATACAGTTAGTGTCTGAAGCCAGATGTGAATTTCCTGGCTCTGGTCCGCATGCTATTCCATGCAACTCCTACTTATCCAGTTGTATTGTAGTAGTGTAGTAGAATGAAACTTTAAGTTTCATCTGCATCATTAGCATTTTCTCTATCACTTTTTTTTTTTTTCTGCTGAGGCAATTGGGGTTAAGTGACTTGCCCAGGAGCACACAGTTAGGACAAGTTAAGTGTCTGAGGTCACATTCGAACTCAGATCCTCCTGACTTCAAGGCTGGTGCTCTATCCACTGCGCCACCTAGCTGCCTCTCTCTATTACTTTCTAAGTCTAGACAATCAACTAAACAAACAAAAAATAATAATAATAAAGTTGTCTTCTGTATTGTTTGCCGATTTTGATGATGGAAATTCTGAATAGTTCCAGCTCTCTCCATATCACTGGTTTTAGCTAAAATCTGACTTTCTGACGTTGGAGCCTGACAGTGTTCCTTAATCGTTTTCGGACTTTGAATGAGTCACTTAATCCATGTAAGACTCACTTTCCTCTTTTTTAAATTAGGGTGCTGGATCAGATCAGAATTTCTTTAATTTTTTTTTCTTTCATGAAATCTTTGGCAGACTATTATAAACTATTGATCCTTTCTCAGAATAATGTCTTTATTTGCACAAAATAAAATATGAAGGATTGCAAAGAAAGACAATTATGTTGAAATCGTTACCCTTTTTTTTCCCCAAAAAACTTTGAAACTGGAGACTTGGAGATGAAAGGCGATCTGTGTCCCATCACTCTGAGATCAGTCGAAGGATAATTATTTGCTGTATGAGGAGGAATTCAGAATATATTAGTGTGTGCTCTAAAGATAACTTTTTTAAAAAGAAGAAAGAAAAAAATTGGTGCTTTTCCTCGATTCAAGTTTTCTGGAAGTGTTACAGCCCTGTCTCCACAGCCCCCAGCCACCCAGGTTAGAGAGCTAGAATCCCCAACAGAGCTGGGGACTGGACGTGGTGTAAGAGGAGCAAAAGGGTTTTTTGTTCGTTTAGTTTTGTTTTTTCCTGTCTCCACCCTTAGCTTCTCAGAGACTAAAAGAAAGGGCTTTTTCAGGAAGCGAAACTGAAAGTTTGCAGGCTGTCTCTGAAGAGAGCTGGGGGTAGGGAATTGAGAGCGCCGTTTCCTCTCGGCTCTCTCGGCTCCCCAGTTACCCTCTCCAAAGCCCAGAAGAGACATCGCAGCCCCGGCTCCTCCGCTCAGAGTATGGATCCTGCCTCGATGGCCACTGACTGCGCTGTCCACAGCCCGCAGTACCGGGTTCTGGTGCGGGTGTCCGAGAACCGTTCCGGACTGGAGAGGAAACTGCAAAAGTATTTCCAGAGTCCGCGGAAGTCCGGGGGAGGCGAGTGCACGGTCAAAGCCGGCCCCGCAGAAGGCACTTTCTGGGTAGA
Organism: Myrmecobius fasciatus; assembly: GCA_023553655.1. Taxonomy (NCBI): domain Eukaryota; kingdom Metazoa; phylum Chordata; class Mammalia; order Dasyuromorphia; family Myrmecobiidae; genus Myrmecobius; species Myrmecobius fasciatus. The sequence goes on from JAJPUD010018005.1 coordinate 5,710, forward strand.
ATTTTTGGAAAAACAAGGTGAGGCGGAAGGGACTGAGGAGAGCCGCTCCTGGACCGAGACTGGAGTAGGAGGCAAGGCAGCGGCGAGGAGATGGAGTGAAGTGGGAGAGGGCACCAAAGGGAAACCCTACCTGAGCCAGGAGAAGGAGCACTGGAAAACAGGGCTTGGGTTAATAATAATGATAATAGCTTGCATTTATATAAACCCCACTGTGTTCCGGGCACTGCGCTAAACTTACAAATATTACCTTGTTTAATCCTCACCACAAACCCCTGTCATGTAGGGGCTTTTATTGTCCTCGTTTTACAATTAAGGAAATTGAGGTAGGCAGTGATTGAGTGACTAGCTCAGCTAATACACACACACACACACACACACACACACACAGAGACAGAGACAGAGACAGAGACACAGAGAGAGACAGAGAGACAGAGACACAGAGAGCTATTAAGTGTCTGAGGCTTCATTTGAACTCAGATCTTCCTGACTCCAGCTCTAAAAAGCTGCATGCACTGTGTCACTTAAAAAAAGGCAAGAACCAACTGGTTACTCTCCTGAGGTTCTTAACTCCTTCCCTTTTATTCCCTCCCCCTTAGCCAGAGTCCTTCCTCACTGTGCTACTGGAGCGGAGTTGGGCAACTTTTTGATTTTTAGAAGGGCGTCAAAGGCTTTAGGGCTGGAAAGGACATTTAGCCCAGACTCCTCATTGTAAAGATGAGGAAACTGAAGGTGGCAGAAGTGGATAGAGCTTTGGACCTGCAATCAGGAAGGCCTGATCAAAAGAAACCACTGGACACTAAGTTCAAGATATCAATGAAAACTACCCGGATCTATTAGAATGAGAGGGCAAAGTAAAAATAGAAAGAACTCACCTCAATTTCCTGAAAGGAACACCAAAATGAAAAGTCAGGGGAATGTTAGAACACAAATCCAGCACTCCACATTAAGTATTAATATCAATACCAATATCAATATCACATTAAAGTGGCAGATCACCAAGAGACAACACTCAGGATCACGTAGGATCTGGAAAGATTCTAATACAAATGAGAGCTCTTACTCTATAATATTTCAAAAGGCAGAAGAGATAGACTTTCTTTTTTATTAAAGCTTTTTATTTGCAAAGCATATGCATAGGTAATGCTGTAATGATGAAAGAGATGATTTTAGAAAATCTGAGAAGGAACTAATGAAGAAGGAACTAAGTAGAATCAGAATACATTATATAAGAGCATCAATATTATAAAGAAAAACAACTTTGAAAAATTTAAAAACTCTGATTTATGCAATGATCAGCCATATCCCCAAAGGAAGATATTATTTACTTTCTGACAGATAGGTGATGTTTTCAAAGTGCAGAAAGAGATGTACATTTTTGGATGTGGCCACTCAGTAGATTAATTTCATTTGATAATACCTATTTCAAGAATCTTTTTTTCTTTTCTGTGGATTTTTTAATGAGGGTAAGGTTAAGAATCATGTTTTGTTTTGTTTTTTTAAGCTGCATTGTAACCATTTTTAAATACATAGAACAAAATGGAAGGAAGTTCAGAAAGTGGCAGAGATAATAAGTAGGACAAGTTTGAAAGTGGAGAATAGAATTTGATATGTAATGAAATGTAGAGTGAGCCTTCAATTTCACATCCAATCCTCTTTTCTGTTATGTGTATAGGGAAAGGATCTGGCTTTGGTGTTTGATTCCAAAATAAATTTAAAAATTTTAGAGTCTTGAAAACCATTGGATAAAATGAAATAATGCTAGATTATTGTGCCTTCTAGGTCCTCTAAAAAGCACTAAATAAAGAGCTGGCTAGAATTGAGGAGTGCTAAGGAATGTTAAAGAGATAATTCGGTGGTACTATGGAAAGAGCTTGGAATCAGGAAAGCTCATCTTCCTGATTTCAAATCTGGCCTCAGATACTTATTAGCCCTGTTACCCTCAGAAGTCACTTAGCCCCATTTCCCTCAATTCTTCATCTGTAAGATGAGTTGGAGAAGGAAATAACAGCTTCATGTCTTTCCCACAAAATCCCTGAAAGGGTCACAAATAATCAGTATTGAATTGTCTAACCCCCTGGAGAAGAAATGTCTGGGGGAAAGGAGAGGCCTCAGTTTTGGACTTAGCCTAGGTCATCTTCCTTTCACTCTCCCTTCCTCTGGATCAGTGGAAGACTTCTGAGGGAACTGAAGGATCTCGGCCTTCCCATTGGTATCCTAGAGGCATCTTAATTGAGATTAATCTGTATTGAATTAATCTGCATTGGGAACCAAATCAAAATTGGAAATAAATTCCTATTCCTAGTTTTACTAGAGACTCCAGCTAAGAGACTGCATCATACCTAAGTGGGGAATGGAGCGACTTCCTAAATTCTCAAGGTTTCAGACTATGAGTTACCTTCTTACCTTACATGGTTGTCTCTAACATTGCACCTGTTTTCCTCATAGATTCTGTATGTTTGGGAGAATGTGTCACATCCTTCTGGGACTGGGGGAAAACTGTTTTATACCAGATGTCCTTACTTTTTCACTGTAATAAATACTTCTTTAATCTGGCTGTCTATAATGATTCTCACCTGATGATCTTATTGAGAAACACACGGTGGGGGGAGGGGGGAAGAAGGCCATGAACTGATGATATTAGAGATTTACCTCCATTTCCTCCTCAGCAGTTCCCCTAGAACCTGGAAAGGGAAGATTCAGCCTTCCTCTGGGACCTGGGACTCTGGGGATGGAGGGAATTTAGATAAAGATATCCAGAGCTTATATGGAGTATTCAAATGACATTCCAGTTTGCATTAGTATCAAAAAGAATGTAAAAAAGATTTCAATTAAGAAGCAATATGGAGGGGCAGCTAGGTGGCGCAGTGCATAGAGCACCAGCCCTGAAGTCAGGAGGACCTGAGTTCAAATGTGACCTCAGACACTTAACATTCCCTAGTGTGTGTGTGACCCTGGGCAAGTCACTTAACCTCAATTGCCTCAGCAAAAAAAAAAAAAAAAAGAAAGAAAAGAAAAGAAAAAAAGAAGCAACATGGAACATTAGAAACTGTTGGCTTTGGCATCCCTTCACACTGCCACTTACTTGCCCTTTGGGCAATCCTCTCCCTTCACTGGAGCTCAGTTTCTTCCTCTGTAAAATAAGTGAATTGGACTAGATGATCTGTATTGCCTCTTGCAGTTTTACATACATAATCTTATGGAGTATACACAAGGTTCCACTTCTGCTCCCACTCTACTTTCTTATAACTCTTCCATAGGAGATACAGACATAAAGTGGGAGTATTGAAGTACCCTTTGCAGGGTCTCTTTTGATCCATCCTGAAAGTTAAAACCTCTGTTTCTTTTTCAGACCTGCAGAGTCTTGAATTCTATTCCCTTATCCTTTCCAACTATCCTATAATCTGCTCTTTTCCTTTAATTATTTCCTTTTGCAGGAGAAATTACATAATGTTCTCTAGAGCTTGTCTGTAGAATTCTACATCTCCCTTGTCATTGCCTTGCTGCATTCCAAGATTGAGATAGTCTCTAAGACCAAGATGGGTTTGGGGGAGGGAGAGTAGAGCACAGGTTTCGTTCAGTTCCACAAGTGAAACCATGTTTGAAGGAGTCTTTGGTTTTCCAATAAATTCTCATATTAAATTTTGAGGGAACTTATTCTGAAACTCAATTATTTACATTTCCTTTTTCTGTTTCTCTTAGCCAAGGAAAGAGTGATAGCAAAGAGAGATCACACTGTGGAGATCAGTCCTATGTCACATATGAAAGTCTTCCTAGAAACAAATGAAAACTCAGGAGAGAAGAACACTTTGGAGATAATAAGCCAGCTTCCTTCCCAGACTCAGTCGCTCCCAAAGAAATTTCTAGATGCGAAGCTTCCAGAAAAAGAAGGTCCTTCTAGCTCCTCTGATTCCTTCATTGAAAAGGTGAGGGGGAAGGGAAGAGGGTGATCAGAGAGTCTCTTTTCATTCACCTCACCTAGAAATGTCTTTCCTCCTTTGCAATAACATTACTATTTTACCAAGTTTGTATTAACTTAAAAATTTAAGAAAATCTCTCTCCTTTTTCCTCTCTCCCCTGTCTTTTGTCCTCTGTTTCTCTTCCTCCTCCCAATCAAATAAGCATGTATATTTTAGGTTGCAATTTCTCAGACATAGGAAAGAAGAGTGAAATAATAGCAAAATGAATTTTTGGATGCATTTGTCAGTTTTGCTAAGCTACTTTTTTCTCCTTTGTTATAAAGGGTTACTCTCTAAGTAGGGCAGAAGGGAGGGAGGTATTGGGAAATCAAAATAATGTAAAAATAAAGTTATCAGTAAGTTCATTTTTAGTTTTTTTTAAAGGTTGTAGATTTAAAAATGGCATGGTCAAAGGGCTTAGATTCAAATCCTGCCCTTAACATTTACTGTTTTCAAAACCTTAACTTATCTGGCCCTCAGTTATCTATATAATTAGAAATATTATAAGCTAGATAATCTGCAAGTTTCTTTTCAGATCTAAATTTATGATCTTATGATTTTGTGTAATACCTCTAGGTATTATAGCAGGTTATTTTTGCCTTGATAAACCTACACAAAGCTTCCTTATCATCTCTATGCCCCAACACATATCATAATGAATTTCAGTTGTGCCATATGAATTATAACCTGACTGATTCCTTTTCATGATACCATCAGAAATCTGGCATCCAAGGCACACTGTATTCCAAATTCCTTACAATTTTTCTAGGTATGATGAGTTCATACTGAACTTGGTATTAGTTCAGTAGTCAAAAGTGACCTTCCAAGAATCAAAGCCTAACACTAACTTACTGGCTGTGGAACCACAGAATAGCCAGCATTTATGTGAACAGACAGGTCTGTGAAGCACTTTATGTATTATCTCACTTTATCTTCAGGACAACAATGTGAGGTTATCCCTCCCAGTTTACAGGTGAGAAAATTGAGGCTGAGGGAGATTGAGTGATTTGTCCAAGGTCATATACTTAAGTATGTGAGGCTGGGTTTGCATTCAGGTCTTCTTGGCTCCAATTCCAGTATTCTATCCACTGTGTTTCAGTTTCCTCAATTATAAAATGGAGAAAATAATGGTACTTACTTCATTAGGTTGTTGTGTCAGATGAGATATAATATGTAAAGTGCTTTGCAAACATGAAAGTGCTAGATAAGTACTATTATTATTATTATTATTATCATCATAGTTACCAGCATTATCATCGTGCTTATTTCTCAGATGAAGGAACCAAGGTTTAGGCAGTTAATATGACTGGTCTAAGGCACATAGCCCAGGGCTTAGTGTCTTGATTCTGGGACATTGGTTCTCTCAGTTAACAGCATCATCTCCAACTCTCCCAAGTTCCATGCCTTATTTCAGTGCATTATGTAAGGAGAACCCAAAATGAAACACAGTTTCTTAACAACCCTGGCAGTGGGAGGAGTCAAGGATAGAATTTGTTACAGTTCTAATTCTATAATGTCTAAGCATCTTAAAAAGAGAAGAAACCCTTATAGCCTTGTGATTTTCTTTGGTTTTTATAAGTTTCAGATGTTTCGTCATGTGGAGGCCCAGCTGAGCTTCAACCTTTCCAAGGAACAAAGGGAGAAAATTATTAACCTCTGCCCAAATCTCAAAATAGAGCAAGACCATGATGGAACTGAGAAATTGAGCGGTAATTTCCAAGATATTGAAAAAGCTTATCAATTCTTAAGTAAGGGGATTCTGGGAAATGACCAGAAAGATTTTCCTCACTCAGCCTCAGCAAAACAAATCAACAAAATGAAACCAAATGACTGGGACAGTCCTATTCTTCATTCAGACTCCAAACACAGAATAGAAGAGTTGAACCACATCTCAGTTCCTTCACATTTGTTTGAGTATTTTAAATATGTCTTTGCTGCAACTCTGGACAGAATAGAAAAAGAACACAAAGTACATATCAAAAGTACTTTGGTATATGCTACTGGCAATGTTTGTTTAGATTTTGAGACAAGTAAGTCTGGGGACAGAATAGCAGCTCAAGAAGCTTTTACCAGAACATTTCAGAAGGCAGTACAAAATGTGACCTGTCAGAGTGTTCATTTCACAGATAATAAGCTGGCTCTTGAAGTCCAAAAAAGACTGACTAACATATTTAAAAGCCTCTATGTTAAAGCTGAAGGAACTACCTTAATTCTCCAGGGAAACACGGGGGATATTTTAGAAGCTAAACTTTTTATTGAAGCAAACTTTTCCCACAAACAACCAGTGGAAATAACAGTTTCCCATAACATGATGAAGAATGGAATTGAGGTAGATACTGCTGATTTACGTCTTCTGCACCAAGAAATCACAGAAATAGAGAAAAAATATGACACAGAAATGGAATTGGTAAACAAACTCCAAACTGGGAAAACTCTCATTGTATTTAAACCAAAAGACAAAAGCCTAGATCTCTCTCCACATGCTTATGAACATTTCATCGATTTCTTTCAGATGATCTCAACTCAGATTGTCAAAGAGGTAGTTATTCTAGACCAAGAGAGAAAATATTCATCTGAAAAGACATTCTTCAAAGACTTTGCAATAAAGCACCCCTATGTAAACTGGGAGTGGAATGGACAAGAATTGACATTAACTGGTTTGCCCAAGTACCTTGCAGAAGCAATGAAATATTTAAAGAGATATTTTATTGTTGAACGTCCTGCTCAGCAGAGACCAACTCTCTCCCTTGAAAGTAATTGGAATAAAGATTCCAAATCCTTTTGTGACAAAAATGGTGGTGATTTCAAGGAAATCCCTCCTTCTGAGGGATTGCCTAGCTGTGGGGACTTAGAAAAAGAGAAGGAGAAGGAGGAGGAGGAGAAGGAGAAGGAGAAGGAGAAGGAGAAGGAGAAGGAGAAGGAGAAGTGTGTCATCTGTCTGGAAATCATTCACCACAAAGAAGTCCTTCCAAAGTGCAAGCATGTGTTCTGTGCCCCTTGTATCAGAGAAGCCATGAAACATAAGCCAGTGTGTCCTGTATGCCAGACTTTCTATGGCATCATGAAAGGGAATCAGCCACAGGGAACAATGACAACATCTTACAGCTCTTCTTCACTTCCAGGTTATGATTCATGTGGCACAATTAAGATTCATTATGATATTAATGGAGGCATACAGACGGTAAGGAAAGGCTTGGGCTGATTGTGGGAAGTTTTATGCAGGTTATCATGCAAAAGAGTACCCATGCTAAAAAGTATGAAATTGGTGTGGTCTCTCCATTAGAACTTTTTTAGGTATTTCATATATTTAGGTAAACATAGTAGTTAGCATTTCTATTGTACTTTAAGGTTTATAAGCACTTTGCAAATATTATCTTATTTGACCTTTACAACAATAATGAGGTATTATGTCCTTGTTATAGACAAGAAAAATGAGACAAAGACAGCTTAAGAGACTTGGCTAGAGTTACACAGCTAGTAACCATCTGAGGAATTAATTGAACCTAAGACTTTCTGCCTCCTGCCGAACCAGATGGTTAGGAGGTTCACAGATGTATGTGTGTGTATATATCTGTACATGCATAGATGCATAGACACACATAATTATTAATACCCAAAACAAATTAGCTATAGATATAGAGAAGCAGTATGACATTGTGGACAAAAAAATTTGTCTGGGAGCCAAGAGGATCTGGGTTCAAGTCCCATTCTAATACATATTGATTGTGTGAACCTGGGCAAGTTACATTGTTTTTCAGTTCTCTCAGCAAACTCCCCCTTTTGAGCTATTTTTATTTTTTAAAATAATAACTTTTTATTTTCAAAATATATGCAAAGATAGTTTTCAACATTCATCCTTGTACAACCTTGTGTTCCAAGTTTTTTCTCTGCTTTCCCCCTACTCCCCTTTCCTAGACAGCAAATAATCCAATATAGGTTAAACATGTGCAATTCTTCTATACATATTTACACATTTATCATGCTGCATAAGAAAGATCAGCTCAAAAAGGAAAAAAGCAAGAAAACAACAACAAAAAAGGTGAAAATACTATGTTGTGATCCACATTTAGTCCCCACAATCCTCTCCCTGGATGCAGATGGTTCTCTCCATCACAAGTCTATTGGAATTAGCCTGAATCACCTCATTGTTGAAAAGACCAAAGTCCATTAGAGTTAATTCTCACATAATCTTGTTTTCACTGTGTACAGTGTTCTCTTGGTTCTACTTACTTCACTTATCGTCAGTTCATGTAAGTCTTTTCAGGCCTATCTGAAATTATCCTGCTGATTTTAAGATTATGATTTGCAGACAGTGTGCCAGCCTGCGTTAGGGGGGATATTTCCTCATGGGGGGTAATTCTCTGTACCACTGGAATCAGAGGCTACTTCCTATCCTTAGCTAAAGATACAAATAAATTGACTCAGTCATTTTAATGGACAGAAATAAGATTTGGCAAGCAGAAATCAGTGCCCAGATACAGAAACCTGGGGCTTGAAACTTCACACCTTAAATATCCAACAATTCTTCAGTCCACTTTTCCCTCATGTTTTTTGAAGCTTTGTGTTGGATTTAAGTATTTTGATTACCTAGGGATTTTTGTATCTTTTAAAATCTATTTTTCACACTGTGTTATAAATTAACACAAAATGTTCATGGGACAGGTCTTACTAATGACATCAAGATTAGAAGCTATTTCTCCCTAGTTTTCATTTCCCCACTTCCCATATTCTTCAAGGTTCCTTAGATCTCTACCTGTCCCTCCCTCAAATAGTGATCAAGATAGGAACAAGGAATATAATGATATGAAAAAAATCCAACTCTAATATTATACAAGTGTGAGTTGGAGTGAAGTTGGGTTTTGAGATGGAGATATGTGAATAAGGATATGTTAAAAAATGGAAGAATAATATAGGAGATTTAATTTCAACAAACATAAATAAATAAATGAAAAACTATTATTAAATACTTACAGGGTGCCAAGAGTTGTGCGAAATTCATTTATTTGGTACTTTCCTTGTACAATAATAGGACAAGACAAAGACTTAGGATACCACCCTTATATGTACAAAGTATAGTATGGATAAAGAAGGAAAAGCTGATAATTCCCATTCCCATGACCTAATATTTGATTTCCCTGCTTAAAATCTCTACTTTAGTCAATCCTCCATTTCTAACAAAGGTCTGTTCATTTCTTCTCTCTACTCAATAAACTCCCAGCAGTTCTTAATTTCTTCTGGGATAAAATAAAAATTCCCTGTTTGTTTGTTTTCACAATCTGTCCCTTTTTTTACCTTTTGAGTAAATTTTCATTTTACTCCCCTCTTTAGATTCTTCAGTTCAGTGATACTCACCTCTTTGCTATTCCTAGCACATGGCACTCCTGTCTCAGCTCCCTGAATTTTCATTGGCTGTCCCCAACACCTGGAACGCTCTCCCTCCTGTTCTCAGTCTCTGGCTTGAATTCAGTACTCTCTGGATCCCTCCCAAAAGATGAAAAGGAAAAGTTATATAAATGATATTCTTTTATAGGGGTAATATAAAGTGGTGGCTCTGGTGTCCAATGGTCCAAGCCAAACAAATTATCCATAATGCCCAGGATATAATTTTAATCATTTCGGTCAGGTTATCAATGGGCATGCCTCATGTTCTCCATGAGAATGTATAAAGTTACAAACAAAGGCAGAATTTCCTATAACATCAAGTTGATCAGAGAACTCAAGCAACCCCCTAAAAGAAGTAAATAATGTCTTATAATTACTTCAAAATAGAATGAGCTACTTTTAAAAGTAGTGGACTCCCCCTCACTAGAGATCTTTGAAGAAAGACCAGATGTTCGATTTTTGATGATATTATAGAGGATATTTTTATGTAAGAGTGTGTTTATTAGATGACTGCTCAGGTTCCTTCCAACTCTATGATCCTATGATTCTGACACTAAGCAGTGATTACTAATAATGGAAGATTAGTGTTTAAATGTTCTTGTTGCTGTTGTTCAATTATTTCAGCTATGTCTTCATTTTTCATGACCCCATTTTGGGGTTTTCTTAGCAAAGACACTGAGTGGTTTGCCATTTCTTTCTCCAGCTCATTTTACAGATGAGGAAAAAGGCAAACAGTTTTGTGATTTGCACAGGATCACATGAGGAGTTAGTAAGTGTCTAAGGCTGGATTTGAACTCATGAAGATGAATCCTCCTGATTCCAAGCCCAATGCTTTATTGTATGCAGTAGGCATTTGGTAAATGTTTGTTAAATTGAATTGAATTTTACAGGTACCTGTGCTATAGCAAGGACTTTCACAATGAAGAACTACCTCATATAAAAATAAGTAGTAGAGAGTCAGACTCTGAGACTGAGACCTGATTCAAGTCCAGCTTCTGACCCAAACTATGTGACCCATCCTGAGCAAGTCACAACCTCTTCCTGTCTGCAGGCAACTTTTTGAAGACAATAATCAGAACAGGTACCATGTAGATCTCTTATAGAGTTAGTTCTCATTCCTCCTCCATACCACCACCACAGGACCAATATATCAGTGAAATTACAAACCTATTACTGAAACAAAAGAAAACATTGCATTTCTTTCCACAAGTGCTAAACCTTTGTACAGAAATTTGTAAATTTACACATTTTTTTTTGTTGTTGTTTGCTTAACTTCTCCACATAGGAAGATCATCCCCACCCAGGAAGACCCTACAAAGGAACATACCGGTTGGCATACTTGCCGAATAATGAAGAAGGACAGCACGTTTTGAAACTCCTCCAAAGAGCTTTTAAGCAAAAGTTGATTTTCACAATAGGACAGTCTCGGACATTAGGAACGAAGGATACAATCACTTGGAATGATATACACCATAAAACTCAAATGTTTGGTGGGCCAGAAAAGTAAGGGATATTTCCCTTTTTAAAAAATTTAAGATTTATTCTCTTTGTTTTCACATGATATTTTATTTTCCCTATCTCCTCTCTTATAAAGCAAACATTCTCAACAAAAATTTCAAAAAACATTAAAGTTTACCAAGGCCAACCTACACTTTAATTATATCTGATAGCATATACAACATTTCATGCTCAAATTGTGCCCCATTTTCCCCAATCTCTCCAGAAAATGGAAATACATATCCTCTTTTTTGCTTGGTTAATTAATTGTAATTAATGATATAGAAATTTATACAGAAAATTCAATTTCATTTTATTCAGATCTTTTTCTATTTTCATTTTATACCCTCTTATTTCAGTTTGCAATACTTCATACATATTTCTCCATATTTTTCTCAATCTCTCACATTTACTTTTTTTTTATAAGACAATAATATTCCTTTACATTCAAGACATTTCCTTTTGAATTCCACTGGTTTTTAAAGCAAATGTAAACATTGTAAAACTTAGGTAAAGTAGTGTCTTTAAAAGACAAAAGTACAATCTCAAGAGAGATCTTTCAGATATAAGTATAATAAAACAGTGGTTTCATACATTATACAATCAGAGAAAGTGTCACATTTCTCTGAAAGACTACTGGGGACAGATCCAGAGAAGATATAAATGAGTTCATGTTACCATAGAAGAAGGTATTTTAGTGACATGCTATAGGATATGTCCCTGGTTCTGTTTTCTTCAATTTTTTTAACCAATGAATGAGATAAAAGAATAGAAGACATGGCTACCAAATTTGCAGATGACACAAAGCTGGTAGAGATAATAAATATGTGTGATAGCAATAGTAGTATGGAACAGTGGGCACTAGCTTTTGAGGCAGAGAATCTGGCTTCAAATCCTACTTCTAGAAATAACTACCTGGATTACTTTGGACAGGTTACTTAAGCTCTTTAGACCTCAGTTTCCTCTCTTGTAAATTGAAAGGAATGGACTAGATCAGTAGCTCTCAAAGTATGGTCCAGAGAATTCTTGGAGTCTCTGAAACTCTTTCAGAGGAACTATAAATGCAAAATTAGTTTTTATTTCTAATATAGTAAATATCTATAAATATAATGTGCATAAACAAAAACTTTTTGGAAAGGTCATCAATAATTTTGAATAGCATAAAGATATTGAGAGCAAAAGTTTGTGAACCATTAGACTAGATGATTTCCAAGGTCTCTTTCAGCTCTTAATCTATGGCCATATACTAGGTTCCCACATCTTATAGATGCCCTAAAAGATTGGGCCACATATTTATAAAGGTGAAATCTAGTATGGATAAATGTAGTTTTAATTTGGATTCCAAAAATCAATTTCAGAAGTATGAGATGTAATGTATGGCAAGAAAAAGATATGCAATGACTTATACAGAAATGTGGGCATGCTCAATCTATGTCAAAATGCTTGCCTTCTCAGTGGGGGTAGCAAAGGGAGAGAAGAAGAGAATCTGAAACTTAAAATTTGAAAAAAAAGAATGTTAAAATTTTTACATATAATTGGGGAAAATAAAATATTAAATTAAAGAAATGCTATGCAAGCCCAATATCAGTCAGTAGTGAAATATCATAACCAAGAAATTTAATACAGTCTTAGACTACATCAAGGGAGGCATAGTTTCCAAGACAAAAGAGACAAGTCTGGCTATATGGTAACCTCTTCAGACTATGTTTGAATTCTTTGTACCGATCCTGGCTACCCCATTTTAGGAAGGACGTGGATAAGCTATAGTGCATCCAAGGAGAAAGATGAGGTTGATTAAAAGCCTTCAGATCTGAAAAAAGAGGGGTTGGAAAGAAAGAACAAGGTAGCTGCTTTCGAGTATTTAAAGGGTTATCTGCTGAAAGAGGGAGTTTCTGATTCTAAACACCTTTATTCCTTTTCAGCTTTGGTTACCCGGATCCCAACTATCTGGAACGAGTCAAGCTGGAACTGAAGGCAAAAGGGATTGAGTAAGAGTGATGACTTCAAAGTTGCCTTGAGGGCTGGGTTTGCAAAAGCTGTGGCTATGGAAAGGAATCCAAGCAATCATTACAATATGAGTGTATAGGCAATTAGAGAAAAATTAAAGAATTTGAGAAGAGATTAGTTTGTTTAGGGGTGAATGGGATGAACTGCTAATCTGCTAATCTGTGTAATTTCTTGGAGATTTTACTTTTTATTAGACAAACTGAGAGCCTGGCAAGATTGTCAAAGTTGCTCTAGTGAGAATAATGAGTGTATCACTTGGTGTTTTCCTGCCTGTCTCCATTTTGCTGTCACCAGCTGGAATTAAGGAATCTTCCATTGTACCAAGATGATGATTGCCCTTCAGATCCATTCTTATTATTTGTGGTAAGTTGTTGCTGACCTCAAAACTTACCAGACCTAGCTCCCTTTTAAGTGGAAGGGTAGCCAGGTACATTAAAAAGATTGGAAGACATCTTGAAGAAAATTATAGTCTCCAAATACTTATATGAACCCTTCACTTGAGAAAGAAACCATCCTTGGGGCTCTGGAAAATTTAATGTAAACCGAGGAATGAGGAAAGATATTTCTCTCTTCAATAAAGTCCAGTGACTTCCAAACACTTTCAAGAATAAATATAAAGGCTTCTGTGATTCAGTTAGACTGGCTTCCTTGATGTTTCTCTGTGAGAAATTCCATCTCTCCTGATTGAGCATTTTCACTGGATAACTCCCCCCGTCCCCAATGCCTGGAATTCTTTTCCCCTTTATTTCCACTTACTGGTTTCCTTGACTTCTTTCAAGTCCTACCTAAAATCCCATTTTTTACATGAAGCCTTTTCCAAATCCCCTTAATATTAATGCCTTTCCTCGGTGGATTCTCTCCAATTTATCCTGTATTTGGCCTGTTTGTACATAGTTGTTTGCATATTGATTGCATATATGAGTTACTTGAGAGAAGAGATTTTTTTTTGTCTTTTTTTGTATCTTCAGCATTTAGCATAGTGCCTAGCACATAGTAGGCACTTATTAAATACTTGTTAATTATCTGATTATGGGCAGACTCATTATCTTGAGAATCAGAGTTTCCAGATTAACAGACAACTGGTAATGGCTTTTGTGCTGTCCTGGTTCTCTGCATTCTTAGCTTACCTTCTGGGATGCACCTTGAAGCAATTGCTCTTTGGCTAACCTTAGTGAGACTACATTCATAACCAAATAGTTTCTAATTTTTACCTTCCACAAAATTTTCTGCTCAATTTGCCATTTTTAGGTGCCCCCTCAAAAGTGTAGTTGTAGAGCAACAGTTAAAATGTTCATTTATTTCCACATGAGTCCAACTTTTCTATTTGCTACAAAAACTAAGCAGAAATACCCATTTGGAACTTAGATTCTGGACGTATGGCATTCATTGGAGAATGAAAAAGAACATATGATACAGAGAGGTTCCTTCACCAGTTACAAAGAGATTATTGGTGATATTGCAACAATTTATTACCCCAGGCTAGAAGGTTAAAGATCTTTAGTTGGTATTTTTCTAAATAATTAACTCATTTGGATCTGGTTCTATGCTTATGTGAGGGGAGACATGATTTAATGGCTATGTCATATGCTTCTAATAAAGTAAAAATTATGCAATGATCAAACTGGTATCTTGTTTTTCAAATAGGGATTGGTTTTATTTACTGTTTTTCTATTACTAGTCATTTGTGAGATCTGTGATGCAGAAAGCAAAAGAGAATCAAGCCAATGTTTGGGGACTTCTTTACCACACCAACCAGAATCTCATTGACCATTCAGTTCCTTCTTGTTGTTGTTATTTAAAATCAGTTCTGATTGACTGGCATTTCCTCTGCCCCAAGTTAGCAAACTTCTGCCTCTCCAAATTCCTAGGATGTGGTCACCATTTGTCAAAATGAAAATCCATTTTCTGTGCTTTTTTGATAGTCTTAATTCCATCTCACTCAATTCTACCTATAATTGTTCCCTTCTCTTAACTTTGGAACCTCCATTTTATGATTATCAGACTGCTTTTTGCTAAAATCTCTGCCTCTACCCTCTTTTTTAATCTCATGGAACACCCAGAATGTGGTAGCTCAGCTTATCTCTAGCAATTCTCTTCAATATTGGGTTATTTCTTCATGCACAATCAGCAAGGATGAAGAACTGACATATTCCTTGCTGGCCAGTGATGCTTCTAGACTCTCTCTGCACTCAGCAGCTTTCTTGTATTTAACTCTTTCCAGATTGTTGTTGTCCTATGCTGGCCTACTGCTCATCAATCTATCCTTAATTTTCATTGATTTCATTTATTTTAATAATGCCTTCATTTCTGAATATATTCCTCTTCACTCCCCAGTCAGTGATAACCCATTTAAATTAAAAAAGAAAGAAAATCCAGCAGAAGTAACCAACAAATCCACAGAGTCTGATAGTATGTATTGTGTTCCACATCTAAAGTCTAAAAAGAAGGGAAGAAACTATACTCTCAACTTTTTTTAAAGAAAAATAAAAAATAGGGGCAGCTAAGTGGTGCAATGGATAGAGCACCAGTCCTGAAGTCAGGAGGATCTGAGTTCAAATCTGGTCTGACACTTAACATTCCCTAGCTGTGTGACCCTGGGCAAGTCACTTAACCTCAATTGCCGCAGCAAAAAGCAAAAAAAAAAAGTAAAAATACTAATAGCTATGTTCCATTATATAAGCTCAAATCTGCCAGAACCATTGTTACTCAATTTATCAATTATTTATATCCAAGCCATCATAACTAAAAGAGAGAGGTGTTTGATCTGACACAGACATACATATGAAGGAGACTTTTTTGTACTGAATCAGTCTGAGGGATTCCATTTTAAACTTTGGACTTTGAGGATTAGCTTAGTGGTTAGAGTACTGGGTCTAGAGTGAGGAAGACCTGAATTCAAATCTAGCTGTAGACATTTACTAGCTGTGTGATCCTGGGCAAACCACTCTGTTTGCCTTATTATACTGGAGAAGGAAATGACAAATGACTCCAGTGACTTTGCCAAGAAAATTTCAGGGATGGTATGGTCCATGGGGTCATGAAGAGTGAGATTGGACTGAACAACAATAGCATGGCAGCTACCTTGCTGAAGATAGCAAAATCCATGCTCCCCTATCCTCCTTCTTCGAAATTATAGATACTTTGGGAGGAGATGAGATAGCACTAACCACATTTCATTGAAATGTATACCTATAGGAGCAGCTAGACAGTGTAGTAGATAGAGCATCAGCCCTGAAATCAGGAGAACCTGAGTTCAAATTCAGTTTCAGACACTTAATATTTTCTAGCTGGGTGACCCTGGCTAAGTCACTGAACCCCAATTGCCTTGCAAAAGAAAAAAATAAGTGTATACCTATATGAATGTAAGAATATTGTTCTGTAAGAAATGGTGCACAGCCTGATTTCAGAAGAGCCTGAAAAGACTTACATGAACTGATGCTGAGTGAAGTAAGCAGAACCAAGAGAACATTATATATATGTATATATATATACATACACACACACACACACACACACATATATATATATATACATATATATATACTGTGCATTATACAAACAGCAAGACTGTATACTGATCAACTATGACAGACTTAGCTCTTCTTAGCAATACAATGATCCAAGACAATTCCAATAGACTTGCAATGGAAAATGTCATCTGCATCCAAAGAGAGAACCACAGACATTGTATGAGAATTGAAGCATACTATTTTCATCTTTTTGGGATTTGCTTTTTTTCTTCATGATTTTTCCCTTTTGTTCTGATTTTTCTTTCACAACATAAATATGTAAATATGTTTGACATGATTGTGCATGTATAACCTGTATCAGATTACTTGCTGTCTTAAGGAGAAGAGAAGTAAAAGAGGGAAGGAGAAAAAATTTGGAAAACAAAATCTTACAAAAATGAATGTTGAAATTCCAGTTACTTGTAATTGGAAAAATACTATTGAGAGAGAAAAAAAGTATACCCATCAGAATTGTCTTTCCTTATATAGAAATTGTTTAATTCTATTAAAGCAGATCACAGTTTGAGTTCCCCACCATACTCTATACTGCTGCCTTTATTACCTATAATAAACTCCCCTTTGTCTTAATTTCTCTTAGGTTGTTTTATTAATCAGGACAAGGCTCAAATAAAGATTTCTATTAACAGTCTCCTATGTGGAAAGAGAGGAAACATTAAAGAATTATTGGTGGAGTAGTGAATTGATTTAGGTATTCTGGAGAACAATCTGGAACTATGCCCAAAGAGCTATAAAATGATACATTTTATGATCCAGAAATACTACTAATAGGTCTGTACCCTAAAGAGATCAAAAAAGGGGAAAGGACCTATTTATACAAAAATATTTACAGCAGCTCTTTTTATGATGGCAAAGACGCTCATGAATTGCAGAATGGCTAAAGCAGTTTGAGACATAGGATTGTGATAGGGCACTTTTGAACTATAAGAAAAGATGACGGAGGTAATTTCAGAAAAATATCACAAGACTTTTATGAACTGATATAAAGTGAGAACGACCTGGAGATCATTATACATAGTAACATCAATGTTGTAATGATCAGTTGTGAAAGACTTGGCTATTTTAATCAATATAATGATCTAAAATAATTCCATAGGACTCGTTCCATAGAAGCTATCCACTAACAGAAAGAAAACTAAAAAACTCCAAGTGCAAATTAAAGTATAATTTTCTTTCTTGCTTTGTTTTACAAAATGATTAATATAGAAATATGTTTTATAAGATTTTGCATGTATAATTGATGTCATATTGTTTGTCTTCTGGATAGATTAGCAACAGGTTAAAAGATGGGAGAAAATCTGGAACTCAAAAAAAGAAAATAAATTAAAATAAATTCTTATTCTCTTTGTGTGTGCATACATACACGTGTGTGTGTGTTTGTGTGTGTGTGTATGTGTTTAAATAGTTCCTTATGCCCCCTGATGTAATACTGCTCCAAAGTTAATTTGAGGTTAACATTTACAGGAATCTTGAACAAGGAAAGAATCTTACTGTATAAAATACAATGGCATTCAAGAACAGTCACCCACTCAGTTCCTCCTAGACCATTTCCCTTTAAGAGTTCTTTCTTATGGTCAATATCTATGATATTGTAGTCTTTATATTGTGTGATGTTATCATTATGATGACAGGATTTTAATAGGGAATCACTTGGGTTAAGTGCGATAATGCCTATAAAACATACAGACAAAAGCAGACAAGGTTATACTTTCCCACTGTTCTAACCTATGTTAGTCTTGTTTCAAGCAGTTAATGCTTGAAGCCTTAATGATATAAAACTTTTGACTTACTATGGCAGCCTTTATATCATGTCATTTCCCTTCCACTGCCTCATATACTCAAATCAAACTCTTCCCTGATTTCTAATGCTAATAAAGAACCGAGCCCCACCCAAGCCTCATCCAAATCCAGCATTGATAAGGGGCCCAGAGAAAGTCTATGCAATATCTGAGTCAGATTAGGAATGTGCCCTGTGGCCTCCCACATTTGTCACTGATTGCTTTTATTCCACTTAGCCTCTCTTTAGGGTATATAACTTCACTTAACTGAACTCCAATTTTTTCCCCTGAGGCAATTGGGGTTAAGTGACTTGCCCAGGGTCACACAGCTAGGAAGTGTTAAGTGTCTGAGGCCAAATTTGAACTCAGGTCCTCCTGACTTCAGGGCTGGTGCTCTATCCACCGTGCCACCTAGCTGCCCTACTGAACTCCAGTTTTAAGCCATTTTCCCCCCTATATGTCTCCCTCCTTTTATTTTTTACATAGGATGAATTTCTTACATCCATGGGATGAACTTTTATTTATGTCATATAATGTGCTTGTAGGCTTTGGTTTTTTCATCTGCTTTCTATGCCATGTAATAATAAAGTTCTTGCTTCTACCAGTTTCCTGAACACCTATTACTGATTTCCAAGCCCAGATCTTTGAATGAACATTAACCATGGGGTCAAATAAAATACTATCTTAACCTGGAATTTCAAAAGATAAAATGCTGTCTCTAGATATCAGAAAATTTAGGGAAGGACTCACTCTGATGTCAGTGTCCAGGCTTCAAGAAATATAAGTCCTATGGTACCAAGTTCAGTTGCTGTAAGGGGAAGAATCCAAGTTCTCCAATCTCCATCGTCCTATCCTATCTGAGTCAGTCACCATCAATGTCAACCTAAGAAAGAGAGTTAGATTGTATCCAAGGATTGATTCCTCCTAAGAAGACAGACATGAATAAAAGGAGAAATATACACGGGAGCACAGTTAGAGCTGAGTTCAGAGTGGGCTTAGGCAGCACGAGTTATAAAGACAAAAATCACAAGCAGGGTGTGGGAAACATTCACGTAGGTCAGCTTTAACAAGAAAAAATCACAGGGCAGGGGTAGGGGTAATCACATAGTGGGCTTATCAGGTTATCCCTAGACTGAGCCTTTGTGAATCAAGGTGGTTAGTCAAAATTATTAACCGCCTCAGTTCCACAGAATCAAAAGTTTTCTAACTAGTGAGAAGCCCAGAGCCAGGGCTGGAGGAGAACATGGAGATCCCAGGCTGGAGGGCTCTGGGGTCCCAATCCCCACTTGTTGCATCCTAAGTTTTGGAGCTTCTTCCAAAGCCCCTGGGTGTCAGGAGGGGTTGAGTCTATCTATGCTCACACTACAGACAGGCTGCTCTGAGATTCTTTTCTTTGAACATCATGGAAGTGGGTAATGAATTAGGATGTGTAGGAAGGAGGTGGATCAGAGAGCATTACAATTTTTAGGGAGGGTGAGAACTTTGAGGATGTCAGTGCTGAAGAGAACCTGACAGATCATGTAGTTCAACTTTGATTTTACAGAATTGGAAACTAAGACCTAGAAAAAGGGAGCATAGTAAACAGACAAGGCAGAAATAATGCTTGGGGTCTCTGGCTCTAAAAGGTGTGCTCTTCAGATGTGGCTCAGTAACTTTCTCCCTTTCTCCTTTCCTTCCCTCCTTCCTTCCTTACTTTTTTCTTCTCTTCCTTCCTTCCTCCTTCCCTTCCTTCCTTCCTTTTTCTTCCTTTCCTTCATTCCTCCCTCCCTTCCTCCTTCCTTCTTTCTTCCCTTCCTTCCTTGTCTCTTTGTTTCTGTCTGTCTTTCCCTATCTCTCTGTCTGTCTCTGTCTTTCTTTCTTACACCATTCAATGAGTTTATTTTCATCTATAGATTTCTGAGGGAAAGGAAAATGGAAAATATGTCCAGAATATATAAAAATCAGATCTGTGCTGATTTCTCTCTTTATAGACATAAAGGACCATGGAAGTGAGGAGAGGTGAGGATGGGGAGAAGAGTGAATGGTAGCAGCAGCAACTGCTGTAGAAGTCAATTTAGGGAGCTTTGCAGACACAGCCCCGTGCAGAATAAAGGATAAGCAGATGGGCATCCATATCTACTAGGCAGCAGGAGTAGCACCTTTTCTTGCAGAGATGTGGCAGTATAATTTGCAGGCACTTATACAGGTACAAGAACTACTGCTCCCTATGGGATCCTGTTACAGGAGCCACCTGCTAGTGGCTGCTGGGGATCTACTTCTGACCAGCAGAATAGATCCCTTCATGTGAGAGGATGATAATGATATAAGGAGACTGAGAAGCAGTTGCATTCTCTAATCTCTCTCCTCTTCTCTCTTGCCTCCAATTTATTTCACTCCCAATCCATAAGCAACATCTGCGTCAGTAAAGGCTGATTTGCAGTTCCTTCAAGGGTGCTATGATTCACAGCTGTGGGGGCTGTTGGAAAATTGTGGTCCTTAACAGGGTCCCTGGCTGGCAGGGAATCAGACCAAGGAAGCCTTTGGAGTCTATTGAGCAGGGAAATGACATGGGTACATCTGTGCTTTTGCAAAGTCATTGAGTCAACTGTGAGGAAAAGCTTAAGACAGGTAAACCATTTAGGATAAGTTGTTGTCTTAGGCGAGGAAGGTTTAAAGTAAGGTAGATGCTTTGTGAATAGAGAGAAGGGTCTCATGCTAGAGATGCTGTAAAAGTAGAAATGGCAAGGTTGTTCAGCAAATTGGATGTGTCAGGTGAAAGAGAATGAGAAACAAGAATGATAGTGAGGTTGGGAATCCAGAGGATGTGGAAAGATGGTGGTACCTTTGACAGAAAAAAGGAACTTCACAAGAGGGATGGGTTTAAGGAGAAAGATGATATAAAGAAATTTGAGCTGTATATCCCTACTCATTCTGTGAGACTTGCTCTGCTCCACTGAAAAGGAAAAGTCAACTTGGCGTTCTTGCCCACCAATAATAGCTACAGAGCATAGAGCCCGCCAAATGGTATTGTCCATAGCCAACAAGTATAATCTGATGCCAATCTAGGCTTGGAATCGGGAAGACAAATTCAAATTTAATCTCATATATTTATTAGCTGTTTGTTTTTGAGTAAGTCACTTTACCTCTGCCTCAGTTTCTTCATCTGTAAAATAAGGATAATAATTGTTAACATTGTGAGAATGAAATGGGATAATAATTGTAAAGCACTTCACACAGTACCTAGCACATTGTCAGTCTTTTACTGTTGTTAGTTATTATTGCTGCTATTGTTGTTATGATTATTATTATCATTAAGACAAGAGGTGAATCTTCAGGGGTTGTTTTGTCTTTTTCTTTCTTTTGCTGGAGAGATGGTTTTTGTTTAGCCAGTCAGGTACACTAAAGCCCTGTTAATAAAGCTTTGAACTAATTCTCCATTTCTGAATAGTAATTTTAAATTATGGCCCCCAAAGCAGATAAAATAAGTATTCTCTTTGACCCAACAATATTGCTACTAGATCACAAAGAGGTCAAAGAATGAAGAAAATGGGCCATATGTACAAAACATTTATAAGAATTTTTTTGTAGTGATAAAGAACCAGAAACTGAAGGTATACCAATCAACTGGGGAATGGTCAAATAAGTATTTTATTTGAATGTGATAGAATACTATTATGTTATAAGACATTATAAAAGTTAGGGTTTCAGAAAAGCCTGGGAAGACCCATGAACTGATGCAAAGTGAAGTGTCTAGAGCCAAGAAAAGAATTTATACAATAACAGTAATATTGTGAAGATAATAAAATTTTGAAGAATTAATAACCACCGATCAATACAGTGGCCAATCATAGTTGCAAAGAACTCAGTATAAAACATGATAATCACTCCTAGCTATAGAACTGCCAGACTCAGTGTGCAAGTTAAAGTCCATTTTCTTCTCTTTATATTTTTTGACATGGTTAATGTGACAATTTGTTTTACATGATTTAAAATGGGTTTGGTTTTTTGCCTTCTCATTGAATAGGGAGAGGGAAAAGTTAGTGTTTTTGGATTTTGAATTTTTTTTAGATAAGTGGTCAAAGGATGTGCTTTTAAAAGTATCAAAGGAATAATTGCAGAGTACTCATAATCATAATTCCTAGTGATAAGAGAAATGAAAACAACCTTGATGTTTTATCTCACAAGTAAAATTTGGCTAAGAAGATCAAAAAATGGCAATAGTTAATGGTGGAGGAGTTATGAGATGATAGGCATACTAATTTCATTGTTGGTGGAGTTGTAAAATGCTACAACCATTTGGGAAAGCAATTTGGAATTATACAAGTAAAATGACTAAAATGTCAATACCTTTTGAACCAGAGACTCCATCACTGGGCTTATAAGTTAAGAAAAAATAAAAATAAAGCCCCCATAAACAACAAAATATTTATGGTAGTGCTTTTTCTGATAACAAAGAATTAGAAACAAAATGGAAGCCCATGGATTATGGAATGTTTAAACAAGTTATGGAGTATTAATGTAATGGGATATAACTATACTTTAAGAAATATGTTTTAAGAAGTAATGATTATAAACTAGCTAGGTGACACAGTTGATAGAACAGTGGCCCAGGAGGTCAGAATACCTGAGTTCAAATATTTGCTAGCTGTGTGACCCTGGGCAAATCAAAGAAGGAAGGAAGGAAGGAAGAAAGAAAAAGGAAAGAAGAAAGAAAAAGGAAGGAAGGAAGGAAAGAAAGATGAGTATGATGAATACAGAGAAACATGGGAAAATATGCATGAAATGATGCAGAGTGAAGTTGTTGTTGTTGTTCAGTGATTTCAGTTGTATTTGGCTCCTCATGACCCTATTTGAGATTTTCTTAAAAAAAAAATACTGAGGTGGTTTGCCATGTCCTTCTTCAATACATTTTACAAAGGCAAAAGGATTAAGCCCAGACTCATTCAGGCAATAAGTGTCTAAGGCCAAATTTCAATTTAGGTCTTCTTAATTCCAGGCCTACCTTTGTGCACTATCTCTCCACCTAGTTGCCCCCTAAAAACAGTGGCTACCACATAATGACCTCAACAATGCAAATGAAAAGAATAGCACACATCAACACATCAAAAATGAGTATCACAAAATCAGAAAGAAAAATGAGAAGATACCCCTACTTCATTCCTTTGAAGAAGTGGGAGGTCTATAGATATTGCATATCTAAGCACTTACATTTTTAGAGTATTTTTCTGGCTTTTTTTGTTTGAAAAATACTATTTGTTTAATCAGATGATTCTCTGAAAGAATATGAAGGAAACTGAGAAACTGTGGTGATGTAAAAAGCAAAAGACTTTAATAAAAAAATTAAATCCTCACATTTATGCAATACTTTACCATTTTCAAAAAAATATCCCTCATAAAAATTTGGCAAAGTAAGTGCACAAGTATTAGGAGTATAAATGAACTACAGATGAGGAACCATCTCCAGTCAAAAAGGTTAAGTAATTTACCATAAGCCACACAGCTAGTCAGTGCCAGACTTGGATTCACACCCATATCTCCTGGCTTTATGATGTGTATTATTTCTCTGCAGTGCCTTCTGCTGTCTACCAATATATTCTAGCAAATTTTAGGCTAAGTATCCCCTGTGTAAGCACTTAGTTTGTTCTCTAGAAACAAATATTTTTAAAGTAGATATTTCAGTATTACTATCAATTAGTTCCCAATGCTATTGTAACAAACTGCCTATAGTTTGGTAATGAACATATTTGGAAGGAAATTAATAAGTTCAAGTAACAGAAAAAATGTAAAGTGATTGACAATTAACTTGAATTTAAATTAAAAGTAAAGGTAAGGACTATTTTTTATAAAAAGAAGAAAACCTCTTAATTAAAACACCTTAATGCAAAAAGTAATTTTTAGAGGATGAACTTTTTAATTTAAAGATTTTTATTTTTAATTTTATATTTTTTTCTAGTGTTTAACATCATATTGACAAAGAAATGG
>JAJPUD010018006.1:0-10567 GCA_023553655.1 Myrmecobius fasciatus
TTTCTTGTGGATAGGATTTTTCTTGCATAACTTCTCAAGCATTTCAACATTATTAGCATGTAGTGGACTTCCTGCCATCTAGGGGAGGGGAGGGGACTGGGGGTAAAATTTGTAATGGAAAGCTTTGTAAGGATCAATGTTGGGGAACTACCCATACATATGTTATACAATAAAAAGCTTTAATAAAAAAAAAAAGTTATCACACTGTGCATACCCTTTGATCCAGCAGCATTTCTACTGGGCTTATATCCCAAAGAAATCATAAAGGAAGGAAAGGGCCCCACATGTGCAATAATGTTTGTGGCAGCCCTTTTTGTACTGGCTAGAAACTGGCATCTTAATGGATTCCCATCAATTGGAGAATGGCTGAATAAATTATGGAATACGTATGTTATGGAATATTATTGTTCTGTGAGAAACAACCAGCAGGACGATTTCATAGAGGCCTGGAGACACTTGCATGAACTGATGCTGAGAGAAATGAACAGAACCAGGAGAGCATTATACACAGCAACAATAATACTATATGATGACCAATTCTGATGGACATGGCTCTCTTCAACAATGAAATGTTTCAAACCACTTCCAGTTGTTCACTGAGGAAAGCCATATACACCCAGAGAGAGGGATGTGAAATGTGGAATACAACATAACATTTTCATGCTCTCGATTGATGTTTGCTTGCATTGTGTTTCCTTTCTCTGATTTTTCTTTCTTGTAGATACGATTTTCCTTGCACAAAAATGTTGCGTGAAATATGTATACATATATTCAATTTGTCAATATTTTAACATATTTAACATGTCGTGGATATCCTGCCATCTAGGGGAGAGGTGAGAAGTGGGGGGGGATTTGTAACCACCCTTTGTAAGGGTTAATGTTGAAGAATTACCCATACATATGTTTTGCAAATAAAAAGTTTTAATTAAAATAATGATGACCTCAAGGGTCTTTTTTGATCATGATTATCCACTAGTTTAATAATTTTTTTTTTGCTTTTTTTTTTTTTTTTTTTTTTTTTTGCTGAGGCAATTGGGGTTAAGTGACTTGCCCAAGGTCACACAGCTAGAACGTGTCTGAGACCAGATTTGAACTCAGGTCCTTCTGACTTCAGGGCTGGTGCTCTAACCACTGCGCCACCTAGCTGCCCCTAGTTTAATAATTTTAAAATTATTTTTCCCAGATGTATTTTCCAGATTAGTTATTTTTCCAATAAGATATTTCACATTGGTTTTTTTGATTCATCCTTTTAGTTTTATTTTATTATTTGTTGATTTCTTTGATCATTACTTTTTGAATTCTAATTTTAAGCTATATTTTATTTTTCTCCAGTTGCACACTAAGAAAATAGTGATCATTTTTACAAAATTTTGATTTACAATTTTTCTCCTCCCTCTGCTCCCCTCTTTATCTTTGAGAATATCATGTTCCATGAACTCTGATTCGATTGTTCTGCCAGTTTCCAGTCCTGTGTAATTCTGATTTTGACTATTAATATTTGAATAGTTTATTTTTGGAAACTTGAAATATTTTCCCTTCACCCAATATTTCTGAAATTTGGCTATTATATTCCTCGGAGTTTTTATTTTGAGATCACTTTCCTGACGTGATTAGTGGATTCTTTCAATTCCTATTTTCCTCTATAGTTCCAGGACATCAGGACAGTTTTCCATGCTAATTTCCTGATAGTTGCTATCCAGGTCCTCTTTTGATTAAGTCTTTCATGTAGTTCAATGATTCTGAAATTGTTGCTACTTTATCTATACTCTATTTATTTTCTCAATCAATTGTTTTTCCCATGGGTTATTTTGCAATTCCTTCCATATTTCCATTCTTTTGAATAGGTTTAATTGATTCTTGGTATCTCCTGAGTTATTAGCTTCCATTTTTCCAATTCAAATTTTTAAGTGTTTTTCCTCAATTTGCTTTTGTATTTTTCCACTTAGTCAATTATTTAGGCAATTGTTTCTTGGGTGCATTATTGTATCTCTTTTTCCATTGGTCAGGTTTACCTTTTAGGAAGTTTTCCAAGTGGTTGATTCTTTTGCATTGCTCTCATTTCTTTTTCCAAGTTTTCTTCTTCCTCTCCATATGATTTTAATGTCCATTTTAAACTTTTCCATGAGTTCTTTCTTGCATTAAGACCACTTTCTACTTTAATTTGAGGTTTTCTCCACAGGAGTTTTGACATTGTTGTCTTTTTCTGAGTTTTTTATCATTATCTGAGTTTGTCCCAGTAATATCTTTTTGTCATCCAGTCTTTTTCTTCTAAATTTGAGCATAATTCTCAGGAACAGAGTACTGTCTTGGTCTTCTTGTGCCAATGACTATAGGCCCTAGCTGTTTACCTGGTCCTGCACTAATTTTGCCTTTAAGCCCATGGGGCATGCTTGTGTTTGGTGCTATGCTGAAGGAGGTAGGGGCATGTTGTTGCTGCTGGAATATGTAGGGTTTTGATAGTGTAGTCGGAGCTGAACTGGGGTCATAGTGGTGGTAACAGGTTTGTGCTGAGACTAGATGGGATATTTCTGCATTTTATAGAGCTACACTGAACCATGTGGTAGTCTGACAGCTGGAGGATGCAAACTTGCCTGGAATTTTGTTTGTAGTATGTAGTATGTAGTAGTTTGGTCTCATATCAATGCCCATCTACCAGGGGTGCCAAAGTATATGTATACCTGGTCTATGGAAAATGCCTGCTAGCCTGGATCCTAGCCAAAACAGGGAAGTCTGATTGCTGGAAGATGCCTTCCCACCAGGCTAGATCAGAACATGTGGTTGATTACAGAACTGAAGAACACTGGCTTCTTTAGCTAGGCCATGGCAAGGTGGAGGGTCCTGGTGTAGATCTTTGCCTGCTTCCCTACACTGTGGCTCAGGATCTCTTATTAGTTTGCTGAAGAGGGGATTTCTATTAGCGAGGTAGGGAGCTTGCTATGCTGAACTGATCCCCCTCTTAAATGGGTAAAGTGGATTCCTCTTAGCAATCCTACAAGTTTTCTGAGCTAAGAGTTTGTTTTGCAAGTTCTCCTTGTGGATTCCATTGCTGTAGGACCTTGTCTAATAATACTATTATTATAGTTGCTAGGAAATTAATATAAGAGAGTTATAGAGATTCCCAATTTTGCTACTTTGCCATCATGACCCCCAGAAGTGTCAATTCAAATTTTTAAACAATTGTTTTTTTTCAATAAACCCTGGCTGTTTACTTGGTGCTACACTGATGCTGTAAGAGCCATTCGATCTTCTCATGTCTATTGTAATACTGAGGGGATTGGAGAAAGGTGGCTGGCAGTGGTGAAGGTTGTAGTGGTCTGACATCTTAGTTATCATGAGCTATGGTCATGACAACTGATGTCTGGCATATACAGAAGTTGTGTAGGCATTTTTGTGTTTCCCCATGTCTACACTGAAGCACTCAGCAGACCGGTTGCTATGCTCTATCTGTTTTCTTGGGATTATGTGAAGCACTTGGAAGTTCTTGGAGGTAGAGTGTATTGTTCCCTCCATTATTCTGAGTCAATTCATGAATTTCCCTGCTCCAACCCTTGGGCTCAATATCTCTCTCTTTTTGCTTGGGTGGGTCTTGCAGATGGCTTGCTAGGATATTCCCTTTTTTCTGGATTATGTTCCTTTTTATCTAAGTGAAGCAGACTTTTGTTGCTGTTTTACCAAGTTTCTTGTACTTTTAGCAGATTGTTTTACTCCATCTTTTTGCTAGTTCTGTTGCTCCAGTATTTATTTGAGGGTGATATTTTATGTTTCTTTGGAAATGAATATGAAAGAGTTAGAACAGTTTACTCTGACATTTTGGCTCTGGAATTTCTTAAAAGTAAATCATAAGAAAAATAACCTACTTCTTTAGCACAATCATAAGTACTTTACAATAACTGGTATGATATTTAGAGAATTAAATGTGCAAATGACCTATAGATATACAGATAAGATAAATATGTGTATGTGTGTGTGTGTTTGTGTGTGTATGTCTATAGAGTCAAGTTGTCTAGCTTGGGACACCAATGATACTGAGTTACATGATCTAGCAGGAAATCTCTCTCCAGCCACCCAGTGAAAGCTATTTCAATTCTGAGGCAATCTCCCTAGGTCCTTAGTAAGTCTCTCTACTGTTTGACAATCTGCTTTCACTCCTACTTCTGCTTATTAAAGGAATAGTTATCATACATACTGCAATTCTACTCCTTGGAAAACTCTACTTCAGAAGCATTTTTTTCTTATCCCCTTATTTTACTTTGCATAATGCCATTTTCCCTCTATTTTTCTCAATATTCCATATCTATAACACAAACACTCTGGATTCAATTTATTGTAGAATTTCTTTGGACCCAGTAATAATATTTATTTCTGGAGAAATCACTGTGGTATTTTTTGTTTGTTTTTGTTTTTGTATCAAATGATGTTCAACAATTAAGTCAATGTAGTCTTTCAAAAATATATCCAGATATAAAAGCATAATCATATCAATGTCGTAGCAAAATGAAGTACATGGAATTAATTTTAGGGAGACCTAAGTATTTATTGCAGTTATTTTGTCTTGACAAGAAATAGAATAAGAGGCTGTTGCTCCTGAGGGTTAAGAAAGAAGACTTTGAAAAGGGATTTGGAAAGATGTATATATAAACATATATATGTAAACATATATAAACTATGATGTATATACATAACAAGTACTGTGATTGTGGTAAATGTTATTTTTTTTTTGTAATCCCTTTTCCTTCCTTCTTGGAGTTCTCATAGTTGCATTTATGTCATTGTAATGATTTTGGGAATAAGATTATCTAAGAATTTCTCTTTACCAATAAATGTACTGTTATGTGAAGGTCTCATTCTTCTATTTACTAAGAGGTGGACCAATGGTGCTGAAGATAAGCTTTGCCTGTTTCATTTGAAATTTTGCCTGGGGCATCTCCTGTCAGAGGTATAGACATAATTATGACACACAGTTACAAAGTCTTCCAGTACTGCTATAAGCCTATTTTCTCCAATCATATTTCCTTCATGTGAAGTTAATCATCTTCAAGAGATTCCCTACATACAAGAGAGGTGTATAGATATTTGGTAAAATAGGGATGCTTTTTCTTAACTTTCTCAATTATTTAAAAGCACCAGTTTCTTAATGATGGCTTTCTTTTAGTATTTTGTTCAATCTATAATGCTTTCTTCTAGCAGAAAAGATAATTAGAATGCTGCAGATTATGAAATCATAGTCTTTGAAAGTGGTATCTAGATTCCAATTTAATCTTTGGGTCCTGCAGAATTAGCTCATTTAATCATCTGTAGTAATTTCACTATGTAAGCAGAACTGACTGTCCAACATAACAGCATATAAAAATTCAGTACTGTTTTACGACTGGACAGAAAGATGTTTTCACAATGATTTTTTTAAATTGCTAGCACATACTCTTTCATTTTTGGTCTCCTTCAATTATATTCCTTTCACATTCTCCCATTAATTGAAACCTTCTTTTAGGATTAGATATCCTATGATAGCTTGTACTTCTCTTATTTCACAGACACTAGAGGGAAAGTCAATATCCTCATTGTTCACTATTGTGTTTTCCAAAACCCTTTTGTTACTACAATTCAACATTTGTTATTTATATCAAAAATACATGCTAATTCAACTATAGAATAACATGAATTTCCAAATCCTGGTTATTTCCATTTATTGATGTTTAAGTCCTTTCTACATGAATTCATATAATTTAGTTTTCTCTATTCCCTGTTCCATACCATTAGCATCAAATACTTTTTAATAGTTGCATTGAAGGTCCTTGCTTATCCTTAGAGATTTTTAGAAACTCTCATGTCTAAGAATATTGATACTTCACTTAATTCACTTGTGAAATCAATATTGTATAGGTAGTTTTCACTCAAAATTATTCCACTTCCAAGACTCACTCTGAAATTTTCTCTTTTGAAAAGCATTAAAATTCAATGGGGAGGGGAAAAAGAAATCTGTGGTAATTCAATATGAATTTAATTCAAAGAATGTAAGTACTTTACTTAAAAATGCACTTATGTTCTGGGCACTGTGTTAAGCACTACTGATGCAAAGAAAGGCAAAAACTGTCTCAAGCCTTAAAGAGATCATTCAATTTATATACATAGTAAATACTATATATATATATATACATATATATATGTATATATATATATATATATATAGAGAGAGAGAGAGAGAGGCAGAGACAGAGACAGAGAGATACAGAGAGACTCAGAGAGAGAGAATGCTCTAAGATGGGAAGGGTAATGGAAGTGGAGAGGTCTGGAAAGTCCTCCTGCAGAAGGTGGGTCATAAGCTAAAACTTGAAGCAATCCAAGGAGGGTAAAAAAGCAATGTGAAGATGGAATCCTCTGTTTGAGAGACAACAACTGCAAAGGCACCAAGTCAAAAGATAAAGGTGTTACACTTAAAGAAGAGTGAGTAGGCTTATTTAGATGAATTATAGATCATTTAGAAGAGAATTAAAAAGATTGAGAAGGTAGGAAGGCACTAAATTATAAAGGAATTTAAATAGCAAATTATCTTATATTTGTTCTTAAAATAATATCATTCCTCTTACATTAGATAGGAAGATTTCATAGACATGTGAACTTAGGAAAATCAGTTTGATATAGGTTGGTTTGCAGTAAGAAGAGACTATGAAGGTAGAAAATTTATTTTACAACAGATTGCATTGCGGAATGAATGAGTGAGGAGTCAAGAATAAGGTCGAGATTATATACATTATACAAAACAATAGCATAAAGAGAAGTCCTATTCCAAATAAGAACAAAATGCTTAAAATATTTACATCAGTCTACCAAAGCACTCAAACTTTTTTTTTTTTTGGATATTCAATTGCAAAGTGCTCTTTTAATGAAATAAATAACAACAAATAGCTGTAGAAAGATTCAGTTTTCATGCCAGGCCATGTCAAACAATAAAATTAAAATAATAATGAAATTCATACTTTTAATAATATACCTCTCAAATTATCAAATGGATACTTTATAGAACTTAATAGTATTCATGAGACAAAAATAAAGATTTATAACATCAAGATAAATGATGAAAAGAAGTAGGGACAATGGTAGAAAAACAATTCTAGACCTCAATATCTAGATATCTCAAACTCTATATCATGAAGTTGAAGACATGAAAATTATCTGGTATTGTTTTTAAAAATATAGCTCAATCAAACAGATTAAATGAGGGAAAATCAAAATCAACAGAACTCTATAAACCAGTGTTTGCTAGAGTGGGAAAAATACATTATCTAAGAAAAATTTATTTTGTAAAAAATAATCCTAGAAAAATTGGAAATCAATGTAGGCAAAATTATGCTTAGACCAGCATCTTATACATTGAACAATGCATTCTAAATGGATATAAAATGTTAATGTTAAAAGATAATATTAAAAAACAGAAAAGAAGCAGCTCATAAACCTTTCACAGATGAGATACATTTTCAACAAAGAAGACATAAATGCAATAAAAAAAATTAGATTACTTCCCTTATACTTATAGTCAAATTCTATTCTTCAATATGTAAGTTGTCAAATAATATAAACAATTTTCAAAAAAGGAAACAAACTCATGCTCTATATAACTAGTAATAAATATATCAAATCAAAACATCTTCAAAGTCTTATCTCAAACACAGAATTTTGTAAATATAACAAAAGATGGTATAATTAATTTTGGAAGGAGAGTAGCAAGATAGGCATAATTTTTGTGTAGCTGTGACTTATACCTTTGTCCCAATTAGTATCAGTTCGTTAAATAAAATGATATTTGGGACTGCTCTATGAAACTGTTATAAATCTAGTTTTATATAAAATAATCATAGCTTATACTTAAAAAAATGTTGTACTAAAAGAATATTTTATTGGACCTCAAAATAGAGTAAGAATCATACGGAAGTTAATATTCAATGTGGTATTTTGGTGGTATTATATTTTAATGACTCTATATATAAAGCAAACATGAAAAATGAATGTAATGAAGCCATGCCTTTCCACAGCCTACTGAGGCATCTGTGAGCAATTAAATGTGCCCTTTAGATCAGTTTTAATAAATGGCTTAACAGAATTTATGTCCTCTAAAATATATTTTAACCAGTAAACATGATTATGAATTAGAATGAACACTTCACGTTAAACAGACAATGTCTATTTTCAATTTCTATTATTACTCAGGCACTGAGAAAATGTCCGAGATGAATAAAACAATGAATTTAGCTTTCATCTCTGTTTCGTCAATACTTTGGTGTAAGAGTCAAAGCAGATCACTTGCCTTCTATATATAATTGGTCAGCTCATTAGTAAATTGGGCATAAAACACCTTATCTGCCTACCTGATAAACTTGCTTCTGGAGGACCATTGATTCTAAGCTTCAATGAACTCAGAGATCACCTATTCCTGCTATTTAATTTTAAAGAAAAAGAAACTGAAATCCAAAAAGTAACTCAGAAAGCCAAACTGTCTTTCCCACAGTTACAAAAGTTGGAGTATAGTAGGAATTCAAGTGCAATTTTTCTGTTTCTAATTTAACTAGAATTTCTACTATGTCACATTGTAGAAAATGGAAAAAATAATGCTGTAAAGAATGCTTGAAAAACAAAATTTTGCTATGCAAATATGAGGGCATATCAATTGATGATTTTTCTACATGAATAGATTTGGGGGTGGGGAATACAAAAGCAAGATATTTACTTTGAGAATTAACTGACTTTTTCTTATCCTTGACCAAGGTAAGAATGAGGAAAACATTCTAGAAGGGTCTCTTATTTCTCTTATTTTACATTATGTGCTTTATTTATTGAATTGAATATATTATAGTTATAATATTGAAAACTTTTCTTTTTGTGTGAAATTAAATAATGTCTCTAGATGCCAAAAAGTTGCAAAATATAGTAAAAATGAATATATTACTATTTTGTAGTAGTAACCAAAACACTTTAAAAAAGCAAGAAAAGAAATTGGGGACAGAGGTAAAGTACTACCAATGTGAGCTTGAACAAATCACATAAAAAGCCTGAAATGGTTTATTTCTTTATCTGTAAAATTAGGAATATTGGATTTCATGATTTCTGCATTCTTTACTAGCTGGGATCAAATAATTCTATGCTACTATGCATAAATGAAGCAAAATAGAAAATAATATTGCACTGGAAATGAGGACACTTATGGTCTACCATCTCCCCTGACGCTGTATATGTGACCTTGAAGCACTGAGTAAAGTTATACTTGCTTACGCATAAGATGAAAATTTAATTTGCATAACCTACTTTGCTGAGTTGTCATGAGGAATAAATGAAATATATACAAAGTGTTTTGAAACTATTGCTAGCAAAAAGAGAGAGAGTTTATACAACTAATTAAAAAAAAAACAGTTCTCATAGCATAAGAAAATGTTTGTGCGTGAGCATATTTTTGCGTGTGTGCTTTCCTTTTTTTAATTTTCCTTTGCACTTTGCATTTATATTACCCACTTATAATATGCTTTTTTTAGAAGCTGCAGTCAAAAATGGCATGTTAAACTTGCAAGATGAGAGGCAACGAAGCAACTGACATTCACATAAATGAAATGTTTTTGAAGAAGCAATTTTCTTTTGTAAATAACAAGTTGAGAAAAAAATTTAAGAAGGCTTTAAATAAGCAAGCAGATAAGTTTAAGGTCTTTGGTTGAAACTAGAGACAGAAGAAGACATGATTGTACGTATTTTTGTTGTTGTTGTGTTTCATTTTGTGTTTTTTTCTTATACATGCTGACCATAACAATAAGATTCTTTTGCATTCACACTTCATCCTTCATTTTCTGTTGGCCTCAACGCACCATAACAAATGCCATGCCAAAACAATGAGACCCGTGGGCCTTTTCAACTTATATTCTTTGAGTTTGCTTCATAGGATGGCATGGTAATTGTTGCTTGGAAAAATATATTAATAATGAAAACAAAGTTTTTGACCAGTTTTAGCATGTTGCTTTCTATACTTTTTAATATTTCAGAATAAATCTGGATCTGATAAAATTTTTATAAAATAAGATCATCACCTCATGTATTCTGTGACTTTGTAATTTCTTTAAACACAAAAATAATTCTCAAATTCTTCAGAACAATACAATGGAAATGTTAAGTGGAGCTGTAGAAAGGATATTTGCATGAAAATGTTTTATCTCCTGTACCAGAGAGACAAATTGATTTTTCCAATCTGGTTTACTTAGGGGTTATTTGATTTAATGCTTTTGCTATTGCCTTCCCAGGAAAAAAAAGTAGTTAAGACAATAACTTAGGCAATGCACAAGCACACATTTATGTATAAATTAATATTGATAAGGAAGACTTTTGAATTTAAATCATTCTCAGTGCTTGCCTATGATGACCATAACTATATCTTAATCCTGAAATCCCACAGTAGTTAATTATCCCATAGACTAAAGCAGGCAACAACTTTCTAGTATACAACTAGTATACCAGTTTTCAGAATATTTCCAAAGTCTTCATTTTTTTTAATCTTTTTTTTTTTTTTTTTTTTTTTTTTTTTT
This sequence comes from Myrmecobius fasciatus, assembly GCA_023553655.1. NCBI lineage: Eukaryota > Metazoa > Chordata > Mammalia > Dasyuromorphia > Myrmecobiidae > Myrmecobius > Myrmecobius fasciatus. The sequence goes on from JAJPUD010018006.1 coordinate 10,554, forward strand.
TTTTTTTTTTTTTT
>JAJPUD010018006.1:10667-29816 GCA_023553655.1 Myrmecobius fasciatus
GAGGCAATTGGGGTTAAGTAACTTGCCCAGGGTCACACAGCTAGGGAATGTTAAGTGTCTGAGACCAGATTTGAACTCAGGTCCTCCTGACTTCAGGGCTGGTGCTCTATCCACTGAGCCACCTAGCTGCCCCAAGAGTCTTCATTTTTAACAGAGTGGATTGATGTTTTTTCCCCTCCTCTCTACACAAACACAAGCAAAACTTCTATTTTTGTTGTCGCAGTTAAAATGTTCTTTTTACTTATGCTTTCCCTCAAAAATTTTCCATTTGTTTATATTCCAAAGTATTATTTATTGACTAAAATTTTGTTTGTCTTTCATTTTTGAGTTCAACAAAAGACATTAGTTATGTATGAATTGGATTTAAGTGGGATAGAATTACACCAAGTCATCATTCTCATTCTCTCTTCCTGAGTCCCTGAAGTCTAGTGGAAAAGCAAAACTGCAGCGAATAACATTCATACCTTAAATGTGATGCCCATTCGGCCAGGAATGTTTTCACACAATTTGTATCGACTTACACCTAACTTTCCAAGATGCTTGAGGTCTATCTGTTACCCTCAATTTGGTTTAGCTTGTTTGCCAAGAAGGGTTTACTGTTATATGATCCTTGTATATGATATAGCTTCTTGGAGCCACAGGTGAGAAAGAGGCAGCTAGATGGTGCTGTGAATGAAGTAGAAATTTTGAGGAAAGAGTTAAGAAGAAGTGAATTCCAACCTAGTCTCAGATACTTAGCTGTGTGATCATGAGCAAGTCTTATAACCATTTGCTTAGATTTCCTCATCTAGAAAATAAGTTGAAGAAACAAATGACATTATCTTTGCCAAGAAAACTGGGTTTATTATTGACTAAAATTGTACCATGTGTGCAGAACAGAAAAACTTATTTGTGAAAAGAAAGTATAATATGTGTTGATAATTCTCAGTGTCATAATGCATTTTAGTAATTACTTTTGATTATTATTCATATTATTAGAGTGCTTACCCTGACTCATCATTTCCTAAAGGCCTGGTATGTTACATTTCACTCCAGAGTTCTCTGATCTCTGTCAGGATGTTGCAGTTATGTAGACTCTACCATTGACATAACCTTCTAGTTTGGTCTTACTCCAAATTTAGGTGTTTCCTATTCTACATTCCATTTAATTCCTTAAGCCATAGATTAGATTTTGGGAAAGGAACAAATATTTATTTCAAAGTTATACTAAGTACAAATCTAGCAACATTAACTCCAATACCTGGGGGACATAATCCCCCCTCACACAAACCATTTCTATCTCTAAAGAGGACATTGGGATTAGGTTCAAAGTTTAACTCTGATGATATAAAGCATGTTTTAATTAAATCTAAATCCAAAGCTCTCCCATTCTCCTAGTTGAATTTTAAGCTTCCTGACTTTTCTAGTCTTCCTTATTTAGTTGGTAACTGCAGAAGTTTGGAATGTTGTTTCTAAATTTCCCATGTTTCAAGATAACAGTCCTAGGTAGTCAACTACTTAAAATACTTAGCAGTAAAAATGACCAATCAAACAGTTCCAAACCTGAATCTTGGGAATGTAAAGTCTAAAATGGAGAGGCAAAAGTGATAATATATATGATTACTAGTTATGCTAACTAGTGGACATTAACACTAAGTAGATTTGAATTGCTCAGCTTATGTGATCAAACTTTATTAATCAAAATATGCAAACAATGTCTTCTAAAGAAAGGTAAAATATCAAGAATAGTAATTTAGTGCTTCTGATAGAGTTCTCACTTATCTTATGAAACCACTATGGGCAAGTTCCCTAAGAAACTTTCCACTTCTAGCTATGTGCAACTGTAATTTATGGGTGATTTTGAATTTGAGGATTAACAAATTGTGTCATTCCAAATGTATCCTACTTCATTCCAGTGTCCAGATTGACTGCAAGGAACAAATTCCTCCCCTGTTTAAAACTGTTTCTAAGCAGCCATAATAGGTGAATATCAGGATTTCATGCAGCTGTTCACCATTCTTTGACTAACAAGGGAGAAATACTTGGCAAGTAGACTTAGAAAATTGATAAAATGTTTTCTGCTTAATGAGAATGTAAATCAGTATCAAAGATCTCTCTTCTCCTATCACTGTACCCATTAAAAGCAAACTAGAGATAAACATTTTGGGTGTTACTGAAGTAACAAGTTTTTCTATTTTTTTCAGTCCTGAATACCACACTTTTGAAACAACAACAATAATAAAGTAGGATCCACAACTTACTCTGTCAGGGATTTCTATTTTCTGATGTAAAAAAATGAAACTCTTAAAAGATCACATTGATTAATATACAATAAGAATAGTTGTCAATATGTGCATGTGTCAGAATTCCTTATCTCTAGGGAAATCTCTTAACTTAAATAAATGAATAACAACCATGCAGAAGCTTAGGGAAGGAAGTGGAAGCATGAGAATGTATATGAAAGAGTGTGCCCTACTTTTAAAAATTAATATTCCAGCAATGCATATAAACTTGGAAAATTTTAGCTATCTTTTATTAAGATATGTTCATTATTGTATAATTATAGAAGGTTTTGATACAAATCCATGATTACAGATAACAAAAGACATAGAAAATAAGTCTAAGTACAAAATTGTCAGTTTTGTGGTTATAATGATATCTGTCATCTTCCTAAAGCTTAATGTTTTACAAAGTGCTTTACAAATGTAATATATTTTATTCACATAATAATCATGGGTAATAAGTAGTACTATTTATCTTCATTTTACAAATGAGGAAACTTAGTAGCAGAGGCTTACACAATTAGAAGTTATCTGAGGTTAGATTTGAATATCTCTTCCTGATCCTACCTTAAGTACTTGATTTACTGTAACAAATAGTTTCTTCTGATTAATTTCCTTCCTTGAGTGTTTATTGTGATATGGAAGTACAGCCAGATAATTGTACTGTTATGCAGCACCTCACAATAGTAAAATGTTTTCCATATATTTGATATACAATTGCTGTGAATTGTATTAGCCAAATACCTTAACAGCACCTTTATGAACTGGGTTATGCTATTACCAATAAACATCACTTAATAAATATCAGAAGGAATTAAAAGAAACAGTGATTCTTCCTTTATTATAGAATTCTAAAATGATAGAAAAAGAAGAGTGCTCTGAAATCACCTAATAAAATAGTGCCTCACTCATCCTCCTAGGAAGATAAAAATCTAATTCATAAAAAGATAAAAAAAATAGATCTTCCAAATGAGTGTTACTCAAGATATTATTGAAAAATAAATGTAGAGCTCATTTGAGTCCTTTTTCTCAGAAAACAAATTTTGAGGCATATAAGTAAATGAACCATAGGGCAATAAGCTAGATGAGTTAAATACAAAATCTCATTCAAAGATTCCAAAAAGGCAGTTATACTTGGAAGAACCTGGTAAAAAAGAAGAGTTTGGGTCCATTATTCAAAATGATCTTGTAAGATTTCATGGAAATTGACAGTGATGAAAACATGAATATCAAACTAAAATGGAATTTACACATTGAGATTATAATTCTCAGTGCAAAATTGAATAAAAATTCTAGAACTAAATGAAAATAAGATTACAAATCAGAATTTCTCTTAAGATCAAATTGGACTAGTTACTGAAAAGTGATAGTGTAATAGGTGTAAATGAATGATATTCCTGAGGTGGGCAGAAGACAAAGGAAAGAGAACGGAGAAGAGGAAATATTGACATATATTTTATCATACTGATTTTCAAGAAGCCAAATGTCTCTTCAAAGGGACCTAAAGAGAAATTAAGAGAAATGATGCTATATACATCATGTTGATATCTTTTCTATCATTCAGAAATTGGTCAAAGTATCCTTATAAACTTTATATCTATGCCCTATTTTTTAATATCTTCTAAAAGTTGAAGGCAAAATCAGTTTTTATATAAGGTTTGAGTTGAGATAGTTTTACAATAATAAAAATGAAAATGTTTTTTTCTGAATCCAGTCAAATAGTCCACTGCTATCCCATTTTAAGTAAATGTATTCATTTTTAATATACACTGCTTTATGAATCCTATTGGGAGAGAAAAATCAGAACAAAAGAGAAAAATCATGGGAGAAATAGGAGAAAAAACAGGAAAAAGAAGTGAACAAGGCATGTGTTGATTTACATTGTCTCCTTATGTCTTTTTCTGAATGCAGAGGGCAGTTTCTGTCCAAAGTCTATTGAGATGACCTTGGATCACTGACTACTGAAAAAAACAAAACAAAACAAAACAAAACAAAAAACAAACCTGTCTTTCATAGTTGATCACACATTCTTGCAAATATTGGGAACAATGTATTTCTGGTTCTGATTGCTTTGCTCAGCAACAGTTCATGTAAATCTTTCCAGGCCTTACAAAAATCATATTCGTCATTTTTACAGAAAAATTAATGTCCCATTGCCTTCATATACCACAGTTTATTCAGCCATTCCCCAATTGATGGGCATCTAAACATTTTCCAATTCTTTGCTAGTGCAAAAAGAGCTGCTATAAACATTTTTGCACAATTCAGTCCTTTACCCTCCTTTATGATTTCCTTGGGATTCAGGCCCAGTGATAGCAAGGCTGGCTCAGAGGATATGTGCAGTTTTATAACTTTGGGCATGCTTCTAAACTGTTCTCCAGAATGGTTGGATCATTTTACATGTCCACCAACCATGCATTAGTGTCCTACTTTTCCCATATCCCCTCCAACAATATAAGATGACATTTTCCTGTCATCTTAGCCAATCTCAGAGGTATGAAATGGTATCTCAGAGTAGTTTTAATTTATATTTCTTTAATCAATAGTGATTTAGAAATTTTTTTTTCATATAAACATAGATGATTTTAATTTGATCATCAGAAAATTTATTCATATCCTTTAACCACTGATCAGTTGGTGAATGACTTGCATTCTTATAACTTTCATTAAATTCTTTATATACTTAAGAAATGAGACATTTATCAGGAACACTGACCATAAAGATTTTTTTGCACCTTCATACTTACCTTTTAATATTCTTTCTGTTGTTTTTTTTGTGCAAAAACTTTTCACTTTAATTTAATCAAAGTTGTCTATTTTATATTTCATAATATTCTCTAGTTCTTCTTTGATCATAGATTCCTCCATTCTTCAAAGATCTTATAGATAAATTATCACTTGTTCTCCTAATTTGTTTATGATATCATTCTTTATGCCCAAATCATGTTTTCATTTTCATGTTATTTTGGTATGGATGAGATGTAGGTGTATGTCCAGTTTCTGACATATTATTTTCCAGTTTTCCTAACAATTTTTGTCAAATAATGAGTTCATATTCCACAAGCTGAAGTTTGGGGATTTATCAAATAGTTGCTTGCTATATGCCTTGATTATTGTTTTGTGTGTATATAATCTTTTTCACTGACCCATCACTTTATTTCTTAGCTAATATCAAATGGTTTTGATTACTGCTGCTTTACAATAGAGTTTTAGAGTAATACTGCTAAAGCACAATCTTTTTATTTTTTTCATTAATCCCCTATATATTCTTGATATTTTGTTCATCCATATTGTTAGTATTTATTCAAGTTCTAAATATTAGTTTTTGGCAGTTTAATTGGTTAGGCACAGGACAAGTAGATCAATTTAGACAAATTTGTCATTTTTATATTATCCCAACCTATCCATGAGCAACTAATATTTTTTTCTTTTGTTTAAATCTGACTTTATTTTGTGAGAAGTGTTTTTTATTTATCTTCATATATTTCTTGGGTGTGTCTTGACAGGTAGATCCCCAAGGATTTTATTTTGTCTAAAGTAATTTTAAATAGAATTTCTCTTTCTATTTCTTCTCATGGGCTTTGTCTGTTATATATAAAAATGCTGATGAATTATGTGGGTTTATTTCATATTCTGCTACTTTGCTAAAACTGTGAATTTAGTGTTTTTCATAGGAATGAGTTGCATTTTTTTCAAAAGCTTTTTTGTGCATCTATTAAGATTGCCATATGATTTCTAATGGTTTTGTTAATGATATGGTTGATTATGATAATAGTTTTCCTGTTATTGAACCTGCACCACAATCCTGGTATTAATCCCACTTGCTAATAATGTATTATCCTAATGATAAGATGCCTTAATCTACTTGTTAATATTATATTTAATTTTATTGCATCAGTATTCATTAGGGAGATTGGTCTCTAAAGATCCTTCTGTTTTAGCTCTTGTTGTAGTTAACAGTGCCATTTTTGTGTCATAGAAGTAATTTGACAGGACTCCCTCTTTACATATTTTTCTAAATCGTTTACCTAGTAGAAATACTTGCTCTTTAAATGTTTGGTAGAAGTCCCTTGTAAGAGGCAGCTAGAAGGCACAGGTGATAGAGCACCGGCTCTGAAGTCAGGAGGACCTCAGTTCAAATCTGACTTCAGATACTTAACACTTCTTATATGTAGAACCCCAGGCAAGTCACTTAATCCCAATTGTCTCAGCAAAAATTAATTTACAATTTTAAGATGAAGAAATTAACATAATTTCTAGTCATATGAATAGGTACTCTAAAGCACTATTGATCAGAGAAATGCAAATTAAGACAACTCTGAAATACACCTGAGATACACAACTGTCAGATTGGCTAAAATGACAGGAAAAGATAATGATGAATGTTGGATGGGATGTGGGAAAACTGGGACACTGATACATTGTTGGTGGAACTGTGAATGGATCCAACTACTCTGGAGAGTAATTTGGAACTATGCTAAAAAATTATCAAACTGTGCATACCCTTTGACCAAGTAGTGTTTCTACTGGGCTTGTATCCTAAAGAGATCTTAGAGGAGGGAAAGGGACCCACATGTGCAAGAATGTTTGTGGCAGCGCTTTTTGTAGTGGCAAAAAAAACTAGAAATTGAATGGATGCCCATCAGTTGGAGAATGGCTGAATAAATTATGGTATATGAATGTGATGGAATATTATTGTTCTATAAGAAATTATCATCAGAATGATGTTAGAGAGGCCTGGAGAGACTTACCTGAACTGATGCTAAGTGAAACGAGCAGAACCAGCAGAACACATTGTACACAGCAACAATAATATAATATGATGATCAATTTATATGAACTCGACTCTTTCCATTAATGAGATGACTGAGGACAATTTCAAAGTTCTCATGATGAAGAGAGTCATCTACATCCAGAGAGAGGACTGTGGCAGTTGAGGATGAATCATAACATAACTTTCTCACTCTTTGTGTTGTTGTTCATTTGCATTGTTTTCTTATTCATTTTCTTTCCTTTTTGACCTGATCTTTATTGTGTAGCAAGATAATTGTACAAATATGCTTACAAAATATTTGATTTAACATATGTAGCATATATTAGATTACTTGCCATCTACGGAAGGGGTTGAGAGGAAGGAGGGAAAAAATTGGAGCACAAGGCTACCCAAGGATCATTGTTGATAAATTATTAATGCATATGTTTTGAAAATAAAAACCTTTAAAAATTCACTTGTTAATCCATCTGGCTCTGGAGATTTTTTTCTTAGGGACTTCGTTAATGACTTGTTCAATATCTTTTTTCTAAAATTGGACTGTTCTAATAATTTATTTCCTCTTCTCTTAACATGGGCCTGTTATATTTTTATAAATATTCACCCATTTCAGGTAGATTGTCAGACATGCTGCCATAGAGTTGGGCAAATGGCTCCTAATTATTGCTTTAATTTCTTTGCCATTACTGGTAAGTTTACCTTTTCATTTTTAATGCTGGTGATAAGATATTTTTCTTTCCTTTTTCTTATTAAAGTAAATTGATTGATTCTTACTGTCTCATGGAATCATTAGCTTTCATTTGTCCTGTTTTAGTTTTTAATGTATGATTTTCTTGTTAGTTTCAGTATCTCTCTTTTTGTAAACTTACTTAATTCTACTTTTTAAAGAGTTGTTTTCTTCAGATAAGTTTTTTCTTCCTTTTCTAATATGTTGACTCTCATGCATAACTCTCCTTTCCTTTCTCAGTTTTTCTTCTACCTCTCTTTTTGCCTTTTTGAGTCTTTAATGAGAACATCTAAGAAGTCTCTTGGGACTTAAGACCAAATTGCATAATTCTCTGAGAATTTTTTTTTGTGGACTGTGCTCCTCTGAGTTTGTATTTTGGTCTGTCTTATCAACATAATAACTTTCTATGGTCAAAGTTTTTTTCTGTTTCTTGATCATTTTCTTTCCTTTTCTTTTTGTATTTCCTTTGTTTTACTTTTATGATTGAGCTCTTCTTCTGGAATAAAGATAGCACTGTCCCACTCTTCCTGGGCAACTCTGAGTATTGAATTTGAGCAAGGAGCCCCTTGTTTTTGCAGGGGTAGCTTTGCCTGCTTTTTTTTCAGAAAACAGCCTCATGTCCCAGAGTTTGTCATCTGGGATAGAACTAGAAATTCCTCACTGATTTCCCTCTTTACTGATCCAGGATGAAGGTTCTTCATTGCTGATTTGCTGTGATTAAGACCCTCTCACCATCTTTGCCGAAGTCTGTCTTAGCTGAACTGAACATCCTTTTCACCCCAGTGACACCTACCTTTCTGTAAGTTCTTCCAGTCTATCTTGAGCTGGATAGTGGTTTCATTCCATCAAACCCTGTTCAGAGGCTTGGCGTTATGTGGTTTTTGAGGGAAACTGGGAGAACTTGAGTGGCTTTGTAGCTCCAACCCTGGAAATCTCTAGAACTACAAAATTTGGAAGGAATCTGCTGCTCCATTTTAAAGCCCCATTTTGCTACTGGATATGAGAAATAGTATAAGTACACTTCCTTAGTTTTAGCTTCAAAACTAATTTTTTTAAATGTAAATCACTTAAGAGACTAAAAAGTGTGACTCTGTTAGTTACAATTATTTAGTAGTAGATTTTAAAGATTATTCTTTCAACTCATTTTCCAGCCTACTACAACATGTTTAGCTTGGATGTGCCAGAGAATTAAAATTGCATATGTTTTAATTTCAATATTAGTCATTTTAATAATATTTAAAGGACTTATATTAAGATTTATTTCAAAGTATAAAAATTCAACCCTTTTAAGTGTGGTATTGATATATATATATATATATATATGTATATATATGTATATATATATACATATATATATAATTACATATGCATATATATGATACTCCATTGTGTGTTTGTATATATATATATGCTATATATAATAGATTTCATAACTTATATTAGTATCAATATGCTTTGTATTGTATTCATATGAAATCAATTCTTGAGAAGTAAAATGGTTATAAATGCAAATTATTAAAAGAAAGCCAAGGTGATATCTTGGTTTTCTGTATATAAGGCATTTTAGCTTAAAAAAACAAACTCAAAAATGGAAATACCTTTTTGATAATTCACACTTTTCTTAGTATCAATCATTCTTGGCAGGAAATATATTGTGAGCTCTGTAGGGATCCCAGAAAATTAATCTCTAATTTTTTGAATTGTGTGGGTTTGTTGGTGCTGATCAACCACCATTATTGAAGAGCAACAGACAATTATATAATTAGAAAGACACGATAATGTGCCCTGCGAAATAAAAAGGGACCTGAGGAAAACCAGTCCCTAGCTATGCATAAAATATTTAAATCAACTTGTCTTTCATCCTTTCTCAACCAGATCTTCTATTTTGTATCTCAGAATTCTTTAAGAAATGTTGAGCTCCAACTATCATATTACACCTTCACATGATCTGTCTACTTAGGTCAAAATTAAAGACTTTGATTTATCTATTTTTGAATGATAAAAAGTGAAGTCTTTGTGCCAACTAGGAATATTAGTCAAACCAAGTTCAGGTTTTTTTTTTTATTTTGCTTTTCCAAACTAGTAGGCAAAAGCTTTGCATAGGGCAAATTTCAATATTCATAGCATTCTCTTTTTTTGCAATTTCTCACTCTACCTTACCCTGTTCTTTCTTTCTATACTTCAAGTGCTCTGTCTTTTTCTGTCTTCCACTATGAACTGGCTTTCTTGGGGGAAAAATGTGATAATGCTATTTACACTTTAAAAGTAAATTAATATATTATTTTTAGATGAAAGATATTATGCAAATGGGAAGATTTTCCTTGGTTAAGAGTAATGGTCTATTCCCTCTGATCATTCCAGTTATAGCATTTGCAACTATTTATTCTGTCTACACCTAAATAAATAGGCAAAACTGATTAAGCAAAAAGAAATGCTGCTTTCAGTAAAAGAGGAAACTTCTGTTGCCTAATATTATTATTATTATGGCTGAACTCCTCTTTTGGACTTCTTTATTACTATAATAATGCTAACTTGGAGCTAGCATTTATATAGTAGCCAATATTTGCCAGACATTTCATGAAGTACTTTATAAATAATATCTCATTTACTTCCTACAATATTCCTAGAGAGATATTATTATCCTCATTTTACAGTTGAGGCAACTGAGGCAAACAGAAATTAGTGGTTTATCCAAGGCTACATTGCTGATGAGTGTCTGACTTTGGATTTGAACTCAGGTCTTACTGGCTCCAAAACTAACAATCTATTAGATATGCCACCCAAGTGGTTCTACACTTTACCATATTGGAACATGACGAAAGCACCTTTTTTCCAGGTAAGATAAGAAGTCCAGTTGATTTAAATAATTATCATAACGTGAATGCAGGTTTCCTTATCATCCTCCTTACTCCCTTTGGACACCTTAAAATTTCTTAATGTTCTTCCTAAAATATGATGCCTGGAGTGGGACTAGGATTAAAATAATCTAATTTTAGCAGAAATCAGTACCCTACTGAATTGAATATATTGTCCAGTTTAGTCCAATAAAACTCAAAACCTTTCCTTAACCTTAGTCATAAGTATATAATTTCTCTGCCATAGTTTAAAAAGAAACTTCCTTCTCCCTCAAGTATATTATATATGTACAAATTTCACATTTAACCTTCCTTCTCATTAAATATGCCATTAAATTTATTATATTATTCTAGTCTCTTGTGACTTTGCATGGAACTATGTTCCAGAAATTAACACATAACTTTCTCTTTTTTCTCAATGTCATTAAAAATCATGAAGTATTTGATCTATGATTTTACCTAATATGGATAAAAGTATTGGACTCAACAAGGTCAAAGGGCGATGTTCATAAGCATAGAAAAAATAATACTAATCCTTCTATCATATAATGCATTTTAAAATACATTTTATAAAAGCTATTTGTCTTAATTTATGAATAATCCATTATTCAAACTTGTCTGATTTTAATAGAAAGTTGTACAAAGTGACACGGTCCCCAATGGACTTCCAACATAAATCTGTATCCCAAGATGATAGCATATAATATGTATAGGAATCATGAACACCTAAATATGGGTTAATATTTCAAAATTATTTCAATAACTAAGTCAAAATCACATTTCTCTTGGACCACTCCCCTTGAGGAATCATCTATATTCAGAATCTAAATGGAATTGAAATTATTTGGAGTACCTCCTCAAAGGAAAATAGAATTTATCTTGTTTAGAGAAAGCAATGGTCATTCTTGATGTTAATTTGAGTGAGAAATTAGTTTTATTACCTTTGAAACAGTTCTTTAAGAAAGGTCTTATCTTTTGTTCTAATCATGTTCCTAAAGAGAAAATTATGTAAAGGGTAATTCTTAATATTTCTTAAGAAACTAATAGCTTGGGGCAGCTAGGTGGCACAGTGGGTAGAGCACCAGCCCTGAAGTCAGGAAGACCTGAGTTCAAAATCTGGCCCCAGACACTTAATGTGTCCTAACTATGTGACCTTGGTCAAGTCACCACCCTAATTGCCTCAGCAAAAAAGCAAAAAACAAAAACAACAACAACAACAACAACAAAAAAAAAAACCTAATAGCTTTTTGTTTATGTTTAGTGTATTTTCACTAACATTATCCAATACTGTTTATTCACATCCAAACCCTAAAAAATTGAGTAGCAAATTAATTTTATTTCCAGGTTTAGAATATTTAAATGTTAAAAGTATTGCTCTAATCCAGATGAACTATTTTATTCTATTTTGGGATTTATCAGTCAAGGAAAATTTTTGAAAAGTAAATATTTTTTACACTTTGTTCTAAAAAAAATCACATTGAATTATAGTGATTTCAAACTTTTGTTTTTATTGTCACATTATTTTTAATCTCACAAATTGACCTTAAAAATCAGTATTTAAGTTATTTGGGATACACCAATAAGACTGATTATTATATGGTAATTATATGACTATTATACCAGTTGTTTGTAATTTGAAGAATACATTATGTTCCCATTTTATATATCATTTTCCCCTCTATCCTTTTTCTAATCCTTCAGGATTTCTCAGGTCATTAACAAATGTTCTGTAATCCCACATATACCTTCATTATACTGATATTTTTAATTCATTTGCCACTTGTTTTCATAAGATCATGAATTATATTGAGTTTTAATTTCTGGTTATTTCTATTATTTTAACCTCTGAAAAAGAATAAGCAAAAATGAAAAAGTATTGAAACATATCTGCTTCCCCCCCAATTATTTGTGATCATTCTTACATTATATCAACATTCATTGCATCTATTGCTTTCTTTCTTTTCTTTTTTTCTTGTCCCCAACATAGATTAGAAAGAGGGTAGGAGAGATCTGTTTTAAGAGACTTGTAATGTTTTTCAAAGATGCAGTTATTCCTGGACTTTAAATTTCCAGAGAAAGATTTTACCAAAAATTTCCAGGGATTATTTTTATTTATTTATTTATTTTTTTGGTATTCATTTGAAATTTCATGTTTTTTGCTTCATTATTTTATACTTAAAAAAACTCTGCTTACTTCAAAACATTCTGTGCAGTTCTGTTTGTCTACTTAAATGCCCATACTCTGTTCTTCTTTATGAGCATAATCATCATTCACAACAGAACTGTATTTTCTAGGTGTCCTATGTCTCTAAAATCAATTTCTCTTTTTGGAAGCTCAAGCTACTTTATGTATACATATATAAACAAAATACATATGTACATACCATATATATTTACATATACCTTGCAGATGTACATGTATATCAACATGCATATGTGTGTACAGAAATTTATAAATGCATATAAAAATATCATAGCTTTTCTGAAACTATTTTCTTTTAAAATTATCTGTTACAATCTTGCATAAATACTTGGCAATGACCAACATTTCCCTTTTCAAAGTTTATGAATTCTAATATAACAAGATACATTTATTCTATGACTCTTTTCAATTGTATGTCAACTATTTTTTCATGTTACTCAGAATTAGGTTTAAACAGTTCTCCATTCTGCTTTCTCTAACTGTGCAAAGATGAAATTATTTAAAGGGGAAGTCAAGAATTGATTAATTATTCTGTTAGTAATAGATATACCCAGTAGATATTGAGATGGTTAACGTTCTTCATTAGGACAGAATCTTTTTTCTTTGATCATTTTGAAATTTATATCAGTAACTCACCATTCATTTCTTCCATCTGGCTGTGTAGTAGCATATAATATACTTTCTTTTTTTTTTTACTTCAGCTGAAGCATTCTACTTCATCTTTTACCTTTACTGCGAATATGTCATTATGCTTTAAATGTGTTTTTTTGTGAATAACATATTGTAGAATTCTGGTTTTTAATTCACTCTGCTGTTTCCATTTTATGGGAGAATCCATCTCAATCATATTCACTGTTAAAATACTTATTCTGTATTTCCCACCATCTCATTTTATTGGAAATACAAAAAAAATTAGTTCATGTACTCAAAGAACTTAGTTAAGCATTTTTCATTCCATTACAACCAAGATATGCTCAATTTGTAAAAGTTTCATCTTGTAGCATTTTTAACATCCCGGTCATAACACTAGTAAAATATTGATTTTTTAGAAATATTCAATGAACAGCAGGAATTAAGTACCTTGTAATCACTAAAAGGCACAATTTTTGAAATGTGTTCTTGTAAACTATTCTTCTCATATTTGTTTATGATCTCCTCATACCTTTCCAAGATATATATTTTGTAAACTAACTGGCTGAGCTGCCTATTAAACTTTGTGTTTTAATTTCAGTAGTAATTGTTCTTAATGTGTTCTTTCCCTTGTGAATTATTAAAACAATTCCTTTGGAAATGACTTATTTTATGTTCAAGGGTTTTAGGAAATTAATGTTTGAGAACATGAAAAGAGAATTGACTCAATACCCCTAGGAAATACTTTTTTTTCTCTTTATCAAACTTTTTTTTAGGATATTACCCCTGATAATCATAAACACTTTTATCAAGTGTAAATCTTCCTTTTATTCCTTTCTTGAAAATTGAGAATTATTGAACAAAGTTATCTTATAATATTATGATCTCATATTATCTTAATTCATGCATGGGATACATCTTCTTAGAAGAAAACCTTTTAAGTAACATTTTTTTCTACTGAGTCATTTACAAAAATAATAAAACCTATAGTAAGTTTAGTATATTATATATTTCTCAGTAAACTCTGCTATTATAAAGAAATGTCATGTTCTAGGAATTTGTTTCTTCTTTGCTCCTTTAATGAGAGATCCTGTCCTCATCTAATTAAATTTTGGGAGACCTTCCAGTGAAAGCCCATCAGCTTCAAATTTCCTATTAATATTTGCTTCCCCTTCTCTTCTGGTTAGTTATTGAGTCCATAACTCCATTTCTAGAGGAAAGAATCCAGAATTCCTGTATCACTTGATTCTTCAGGTTCTTTCCTTAATTACCAGTTTTGGTTATCACATGGATTTAAAGGATCTCAAATTACAGGAGGACAAAGTTGGTCATGCCCTGTTAGTTTGTAGTCATAGACAATCCTTCTCATCAGTCAAAGATAGTCAAGTCATGTAATATTCTTTGTAGCTAAGTGTTAGAGACGCCTATCCTAAGCACATTCATCTCACATACTTAAGCATTTTAAGGACTTCATGATTTTGACATCATATTTGCTTATGGCTGGCCATATTCCCAACAGATGAATTTCTTTATATGTGTAATTTCTCCAGATAACTTTCTTAACTTTTTTTTTCCCTCTCTCCCCCTTTCTCCTCTCTCCCTCCTCCCTCTCTTCTTCCTTCCTTTCTCTCTTCTTCCCTCTCTTTTAAGGACATGCTATTTTAATCTTCAACATATTTCTTTAAAATATTTTAAATCAATTCACATTCTAAATCAGTAGTGCCTCCAATTATTATGCCATCCAACTCTAAAATAAATTTGTATGTTTGTTTTTTTAACATTTGTCTTCCAGATGTAAATTTACATCAACTATTCTTCTCCAAGAGTTAACATTTTGTGTTTATCCTTCCTTAAACTAATAAAAATGATTTGCATCATGATTCCCTACTCTGGTTTGAGAAATTTCACAAGGTATAGCATTTCTTGATATATCATACTACTCCATTTTTTTCTGTCAGATTCATTCTCTGCCTATGGAAAATGTCTCTGTATTCTCTAAGCAGATTTTATTATTATTTGGATGAAGCAAAACATTTTATTGATACAGTCATTTTATATGCCGTAAATACTCATTAATTCCAATTAAGTTTTTGAAATATATAAGACAAATTGGTTAATATTTCTACATTACTTCTTGTGAAATATTTTCACTTCTTTAGTAGAGCTACCTTAAATATGTCAATTGTAGGCATTCATTAAACATTCATTGGAATGATTTTTTTCTCAATTGCATAAAATATTATGATATGCTTACCTTTGTTTTTGGTACATATTTCTAAAATCTGAAGCACCCTTCCTACTTCTTCCATCTGAAAAGCAACAGCAGCATGTGATGACATAAACCATCATAGGCCTACCCCTACTTCTGCTTCCACTATTCTCTTTCAACATTTATTCAAATTTTTCCATTTTCTCAACTACCTGTTAGTGGGAAAACAACATGATAAATGCATGATTTATAGGTACAATAATATAGTAAAATTATATCAAAATTATTTTACATTCATATAGTACTTTATAGATTGTATTATATATTCTTTATAATAATTTTGTGAGTTGGTAATGAAAGAATTATTTTTCCTTTTTTTTGTGTTATCATGATTTTATTGTGTAAATGTTTAGGGACAGTCACTGAGCCCCACCCCTTCCCTGCCTGCCCCATCCAAATCACAACACTAGGCTAAGGTGGAAATTAGTGCATGCTCATTTGGAAAAATGAAAACGTGCCCAACATAGCATAGGATGGAGTTATTTGGGAGAAGGGATACACTCAAGGACCGGGATTTAGGTCACAACTCCATCATTCGCACTATGAGTATGACTCAAGGCCCCTTTTTATGAAGAAGGGCTTGTAATCTCTAAAATTTCTTCTAGGTCTAAAACCCTCTCTCTCATGGCCCCCCTTTCAAGAGTAGTTTCAGAGAAAGCCTAGGATGGCCAAGGTTTGGAGGGGTAGAGAAGCTGAGGGAGAATTGGAGAAAAATCAGGGGGGAAGTATCAGGGAAATTGGGGTAACAAAGGATTGGGTGGGATCAGGGAAGCTGGAATTGGATGGCCTGCAGATCAATTAGGGAGACAATATAAGGGATTTAGAGGGATAAAGGTTTGGTGGGGTCAGAGGACAATAAGAAGTCATGTGAAGAGCAGAAAAGATGAGGGAACACGGGGTCATGGCCGAATCCAGGGGGAGTAGTATCAAGCAAGAGTGAGGGTGATACAGGGTCAGAACTGGGAAGGGTAATGTGGGGGTCTGTGTTGTAGACAGAACCAGAGCGAAGTACTCTAGGCCACTTCTTCCTCCTCAGCTTCTTCCTCAAATTCTCCCTCTTCTGCCGTGGCATCTTGGTATTGCTGGTACTCAGAGACCAGGTCATTCATATTGCTCTCAGCCTCGATGAACTCCATCTCATCCATGCCCTCACATGTGTACCAGTGAAGGAAGGCCTTGCGGTGGAACATGGCTGTGAACTGCTCAGAGATGCGCTTGAAGAGCTCCTGGATGGCAGTGCTATTGCCGATGAAGGTGGCTGCCATCTTGAGGCCTCGCAGTGGGATGTCGCACACCACTGTCTTGACGTTGTTGGGGATCCACTCCACAAAGTAGCTACTATTTTTGTTCTGCACATTCAGCATCTGCTCATCTACCTCCTTCATCGACATGCGGCCGCAGAAGACGGCAGCCACTGTCAGGTAGCGCCAGTGGCGGGGGTCGCAGGCTGCCATCATGTTCTTGGAGTCAAACATCTGCTGAGTGAGCTCAGGGACCGTCAGCGCTCTGTACTGCTGGCTCCCTTGACTGGTGAGTGGGGCAAAGCCAGGCATGAAGAAATGGAGACGGGGGAAGGGGACCATGTTGATCGCCAGCTTTCACAGGTCAGCATTGAGCTGGCCTGGGAAATGGAGACAGATAGTGACTCCACTCATTGTGGCAGATACCAGGTGGTTGAGGTCCCCATAGGTGGGTGTAGTGAGCATGAGGGTACGGAAACAGATGTCATAGAGGGCCTCATTGTCAATGCAGTAGGTCTCATCTGTGTTCTCCAGTAGCTGGTGGACAGAGAAGGTCGCATTGTAGGGTTCCACCACGGTGTCTGACACCTTGGGTGAGGGTACCACACTGAATGTGTTCATGATGCGATCTGGGTACTCCTCCCGGATCTTGCTGATCAGTAGGGTGCCCATGCCTGAGCCTGTGCCCCCACCCAGTGAGTGGGTCAGCTGGAAGCCCTGCAGGCAGTCACAGCTCTCGGCCTCCTTCCGGACTACATCCAGGACCGAGTCCACTAACTCAGCACCCTCTGTGTAGTGACCTTTGGCCCAGTTGTTCCCAGCCCCAGACTGGCCTGGAATGAACAAGGGAGGTCCTTAGTCACAGAAGGAGGGGGGAGCTGGGACCCCTAAAGCAAGCAGCCCACATTTTTGGACCAGCAACCCCTTAAGCAACTGTGAAAGGAAGGGGCAGTTGGGAGGTAGGACTCCTGTGAGGAACTATTTGAACAGAGCCCCCCAATGGTTTTACTTTTGCTAAGGAAGCAGTACAAGATAGAGGGGAGAGAGAAAAGGGGGAAAGCCTAGAAACCTACCACCCTAAAAAGAAAAGGCTATTTTTGGAGCTGCCCCCAACTTTTTAGGAGAAGCGTGTGGCTCTTTTGGTCTCTGTAAGCACAATAATAATAATAATAATAATCATGCACCTGTCTCTCCATCACTCACCAAAGACAAAGTTGTCTGGCCTGAAGATTTGCCCAAAGGGGCCAGAACGGACTGAGTCCATGGTCCCTGGTTCCAGGTCCACCAGTACTGCACGGGGCACATATTTCCCTCCTAAGGGGAGAAATCTGTCAGAGCTGGGCACTCACGCATCCACCCTGTTTCCATTTCCTATCTCCTCCCCCAGCTCCCCTCAGGCACCCAGCTGACCAGACCACCCCACTGGGGACACAAACCATAAGCTCCTGGCAGATTGGCTCACCTGTGGCCTCATTGTAGTAAACATTGATCCTTTCCAGCTGGAGGTCGCTATCCCCATGGTAAGTGCCGGTGGGATCAATGCCATGCTCATCACTGATCACTTCCCAGAACTAGGGCAAGGAAAATCACGAAGAGGGTGGGGTCAGGGCTTCTCTACACGGAAGAAGGAGCTTCTCTTCCCCCCCCCCCACAATACACCCAATCTATAACAAGGGCCTCAGTCTCCTATATACAAGGTGAAGAGAGAAAGGAGGGAGAATCAGTGACATCAGGGATGGTGAGCAAGAGAAAGCATCCAGAGACTGACAGGCCATGGGAGGGGCAGGCCATAGAAATGGCAGGGGACAGGGAGACAGAGAGATGGACAGAGTAGGTGGAGAAAGGCAGGGCTGTAACAGCTGGCTCCTTCTGGCCAACCTCAGCCTGGGGGTTCTTGGAGCAGGGCTGGCCTGCCGCCGGGACCCAACAACGGGGTATGTGTGTGTGCTAGGGTGGGAGAGGGTGTTGGCGCAGAGAACAAGGGCGGGTCTATTTATATCAGCGGGGTCCGCTAGAGCCAGAAAGAGCCAGCTGTGCAGCCGGGGCCCTTACTGTACAGTCCGAGCCCCTCCTCTCCCCAAGACGCCGTGGCCATCGTTGCAGGGGCACAGGCTGCGATGTCCCCCTCCCCCACCTCACTGGCTCCCCCCGGCCCATTTACTTCTCTGTTCCAGATGACACTTTAGGTTACA
>JAJPUD010018007.1:0-29815 GCA_023553655.1 Myrmecobius fasciatus
CCAGAAGATTAGCCAATAGCTGAAACTGGTAAAAAGACATTCTGCATCATTGGAGAAAGTATCCATGAGAGTGAAGTCTTAGGGCTTTTAAAATATTCATACATGAAGCACATTCTGAATTCTTTGACAATCCAACTGTTGTGGTAAAATAATGACATAACCATCCTTGCTTCTAATGGGATCTTAAGCTCCAATATCCTTAGGTACTAGCAGTGGATATTATTTTTCTGAAAACAGGACAGTATTTCCCTCGAGAAAGGCTAGGTGAAATTCTAAATATCTGGATGTGGAATATGGTCTGAAGATAAGGCTTTCTCTTTTTAATCATTTTAGCATTCCTTTCTCATTTAAATCACAAATCTGACTTTTTAAGGATTTGAACTGGCAAGTACTTTTTAAAATACATAGTTACAGTTTTCCATTAGTAAGCTACTATTATTACTACTATTAAGTTTTTAACATCCTCACTGATTCTAACATTCTTTTCTGATACCAAGTCCTGTGTAAGATTCACTTTTTAGGCCTGTTCTTTTGAATTCTGCTCACATGTGGCCCAAATAACTAGTCAGTTTAGTCAGATGGTTAATCATTTTTAGTAAGAAGCTCATTCTTACCAGTTTTTTCACCACTGAGTTCAATTAAAGTGTGGTCAGTCTGTTAGAAATTTATTGAACAGCTATAAGTAATAGATGTTCCTAAAATAATTTGTATAAATCAATTTTTAAAATCTAATCCTATTATAAAGACACCAAGAAAGCTTGGCATTCAGAGAATACTTATTTATCCTTTTATAAAACAAAATTGATAACCCCTAATTTAATTTTACTGGTGCATAAATATGAATTTCTACATATTAGAGTTTAAATGAAGTATATACATATAAAATTCATGCAATAAGGAATTCCTTAGTGTTCTGAAAGTATTCATATATGTATATATATTTGTGTCAAATTTGTAATAGGAGAATATTCTCCCATTGAGGATTCCACTTACTATCTTACTTTAAACATGAGATAAAAATTTGAACTACAGTTTAGTATAAGTGTACATCTAGGTGGCACAATGGATAAGAGTGGCATAGAGCCAGGAAGACTCATCTTCCTGAGTTCAGATCTGTCCTCAGACATTTACTTGCTTTGTAACCCTGGGCAAGTCACTTAAGCATTTGTCTCAGTTTTCTTAACTGTAAAATGAGCTGGAAAAAGAAGTGGCAAACCCACTCCAATCTCCTTGCCAAGAAAACCCCAAATGAGGTCCTGAAGAATCAGACACAACTGAAAATGACTGAACAAATCATCTTAAATCTGCCCCCTTCTTTTTTTTCTTCCTACAAATTTAGCCTTTTGTTTTATCACTTCCTTTTTAATAATTGTATTTATAATCACAGACTATTAAAACTTGAGAAACTTTAATTTTAGCCTGAGAAAACTGAGGGCCAGAGAAGTTTAATGACTTGTCCAAGGTAAGTTCAATGAACAGGGCTTGAATCCATATTGATTTAAAATCCATTGTTCTTCCTACTACAACAGAATTGCCTTTAATTAGTGATTTTTTTTTAGACTATCCTGTTCTTAGAGATTACCATTTTAATTTTTAAACCAACAAATGACTTAAAGGATATTGATTAGTGGACATTTTCAGAACAATATTTTAATTGTGAGAAGCCCATTTTTAAAAAGTAAAAGACATATGTTCTTACTTTTTTTGGAATGGGCTTGGGTAACATTTAGGCTTTTAATTTGTCTGGACTACTGAGGGGTTAAAGAATTTGCCCATTGTTGCATATCTTGAGTCTTATCTACTATGTTAATAGTGTATATCCTTTGAATGAAAGCACAAAGAGAACCTTATAAAGTAACCTATTAATTCCACATTAATAGCTGAAAACGACCACTTTTATTTATTTTTTATTTTTTTAATTAAAACTCTTTATTTTTCAAAACAGTGGACAGTCCTTCAACATTAGCCCTTGCAAAACCCTGGGTTCATGCCCTTCGCTAGATGGCAAGTAGTCTAGTATATGTTAAATATGGTCAAAATATATGGAAAACTACCACTTTTAGGAAGGAAATTATTTATTATAATATAGGCATACCCTGATGACATTGCCTTAACTTGCATCCTTTCAAATAATATGATGATTATACTAAATTCCTAATTAACTTTCAAAAGCTTAGCCGATCATCTGGTTCCTGCCCATCTTCACCTTCCTTAGCCAGATAGTTCTCTCTTCAGCCAGGTTACATACACTTTTGTGAGAAAGCACTTACCTTGTAACTCTTTGCCAATGATCCTAGTATTTCAGGCTGAAGTGACTTAAAAAGCCACCTAGACTAATCCTTCATTTTACATTTAAGGAACCTGAGTTCCAAGGAGTGAAGTGACTTGCCTAAGTGTTAAGAGCTTGGTTTTTAATGTCTTCTAAGTCCACCATTCTTTCTGCTGTACTATACTACCTTTACTAGAAAGGTCGTATCTTTTTCTAAGCCATTAACTAACTGTCTCATATTAAGATTTGTTTTCATAGCACCAGTTATGCCTCGTGCACACACCAGAGCAGGCCTCATTAATCATTCAGTCACAACTTTTTACATTACTCTTTTTACTTAAAATGATCCTTCCTGGATATTTTTCTCTCTTTATACAGAAAGAAATATGTTCACAAAAGATGTGTTTTTCTTTATACAGAAAGAACAATACCAAACAATTTCCAATGGCAATATATATATAAATTATCATTTATTTAGAAGGGTGGAGTTGTGAATTGGTTCAGCCATTCTGGAAATTACTTTGGAATTATGCTTCCAAACTTAAACCTATATCTCCAAAACATCAAATAAAAAGGAAAAAAGACCTATGTGTAGGTCTTTTATATATATACAAAAATATTTACAGCAGTTCATTTTGTAGTGACCCTGAACTAAGAAAAACTAAGAATGTAGCCACCTATTAGGAAATGGCTAATTCAGTAGTGTTATAGGAATGTTTTGAAATATTATTTTGTGAATTGTAAGAATTAACAAAATATATAGCTTCAGAGGAAAATAGAAATAGCTCATTAAATGATACAGTGATCAGAAGTAAGAAAACAATGACATTATTAAAGAAAAACAACTTTGAAACTGATTAATGCAAGTATAAATCATGAATCCACAAAACTTAAGATTAATCACACCACCTATCTCCTATAATAGAGTTGATGAATTTAAGATACAAGAAGACAAATTTTTGGTTATGGCCAATGTAGGAATTTGTTAGGCTGAAATAACATGCATACATACATATATATACCCATATATAGAGAGAATATATATATATATATATAGAGAGAGAGAGAGAGAGAGAGATTTTTTGTAGGGGAGTAGAGGAATGTTAATAAATACTCAAAACATATATATGTACATATGTGTATAAATAATATACATGTATATGTATTTTAAGTTTTCAACTTCCTCCCTTTTGCAGGGTTGCTGGAGTGATGTAGTAGGAAGACATTATTCTCTGCTTGTGTGTATTCTGTTCAGTGCTTTAGGTTATCTCCTTTTGGGTATATCTACCAGCCTCCTCTTAGTTGCCATTGCTAGAATTCCTGTTGGTGAGTTTTCCATTTAAGTATATTATATATTGTATATCCTGACTCCCCTTCCCCTCCAATACTTGCTGTTGCTGAGAGTTTTCTTCTATCTATATGATTTGTATCCCCATATATCCTAATCTTACTTGCTCTTATCTTTGTTTTTGCCTTTTGCCTCATAAGCTATATACTTCTGTTTGAAGAGAAATAACTCAGTCTATCCTTCTCCTGGTGCTATTGCCTAGGATTTCAGTGAACCTATATTGGCCCAACATCTGGTATGTGCCACCCTGTCTTAGGCATCTTTAGAAGATAACTCTCACCTTTAAGCATTTCTGAGTTCCCAGCAGGGCCATATAGCTTCAAGCACAGGTCCACTGTCATGACTTTATTCAGCTTTTAAGCCTTTTATCCATATTCAGTTATTATTAGTTGCTATTGTTGAAAATGAATATAGAGTGTCAAAGATGAATTTTTCATGCCAGAATTTAGTTTTTAATGCTCCATAAACTAAACTTGGGGTCCATAAACTTTTTAAAAAGCATTTTGATAATTGCATTTTAATATGTTTGGTCTTCTTTATAAATATATATATTTCATTATATATTTTGTTTTTCTTTCTTTTTTTAATTAAAGCTTTTTATTTTTCAAAACATGCACGAACAATTCTTTAACATTAGCCCTTACAAAACCCTGTGTTCCAATTTTCCCCTTTTTCCCCCATGCCCTTCCATAGATGGTAAGTAGTCCAATATATGTTAAACATGATAGAAATATATGTTAAATCCAATATATGTATACATATTTATACAATTATTGTGCCGCACAAGACAAAAAGAGAAGCAAAACAAGTAAACAACAACAAAAAGAGTGAAAATGCTTGTGGCAGTGAAGCATCGCAGTGGGTAAAGTACCAGCCCTGAAGTCAGGAGGACCTGAGTTCAAATGTGATCTCAGACACTTAACACTTCTTAGCTGTGTGACCCTGGGCAAGTCACTTAACCCCAATTGCCTCAGCAAAAAAAAAAAAAGAGAGTGAAAATGCTGTGTTGTGAATCACACTCAGTTCCCACAGGCCTCTCTCTGGGTGTAGATGGCTCTCTTCATTACTAAACAATTGGAACTCTTTTGAATCATCTCATTGTTGAAGAGAACCATGTCCATCAGAATTGATCATCATATAATCTTGTCGCTGTGTATAATAATCTCCTGGTTCTGCTTATTTCACTATTTTCTTTAATTTTAGATATTTTTATATGTATTTATATATATACATATTGCATATGTATTATATATTCTTTACATATGTTATATAATATATTCTCATATATATCTCAGTTTATATATTCTCTATACATTTCATTTTATGCACTAAAAAGTTTGTTCTAAGAAGAGGTCCATAGGCATTATCACAAGAGAAAAGGGATCCATGATACAAACATAAATGATTACCATCCCTGTCTTATACTAAACTTTGTTTGAGGGTGACTAATTCTAGTGAAATGTTTTTTTTATTTCAAATTTAATTTCCTCAAGATAAATTTTAACACTCTTAAATCCAGGGTTTCCTTTTTTAGTATATTGGAAAAACTAGTTGGTTCTAGTTATAACTTGAATTAAATAGATCATAAATTATATTTTGTTAGAATCAGATTTCATTTTCACCCATTAAAGAATGAATATAGCTCAGTGAATTGTTTTAGCACAGAATTTTGTAACAGAAGTAAATAAAATATATTATACCAGAAGTCTATTTTCATTTTCCATAAATCTATTTCATTTTTATGTTGAAAGCTCACTTGTTTATGAAAAAAAATTGTGTTGGGATGTGGAAATAGAGTAAGTATTGTAGCAATATATGATTTTAAAGACAACTGATGATAATAGGGGAAAAACAAATTGAGTTAATTTCTTTTGATTTTCATCATATATCCATAATTTCTGTATATTGAATAAATTTATAATATTGTCTGAAACAATATTTCCTTATCATTCTGTAGGAAATTTTTTATATTACTACAAGTAAATAGAAGTGCAAGAGAAACCTGGAACTAGATCCTATCTAAAATCACCTTGAAGAATATTCTTTGTCCTACTAATATTCTAAACTGATCCAAGTCTCTAGGGCTTCAAGGGAAAAACAAACCAATCGTTTTCAAGAAACTGAAAATCTTTGCATGGTTAGTAGATGAGAAAAGAGTATAGAGGAGAAAACAATACATACACAGATAAGCAAATAGAAATTTCAAGATTATTTATGGGAATGTTTGTTATTGTTTTAGAGTCTTTCAGTTTGTCTGATTCTTTATGACCCCATTTGGGGTTTTCTTGGCAAAGATACTGATGTGGTTTGCCATTTCTCCAGCTCATTTTACAGATGAGGAACCTGAGACAGAGTTAAGTGACTTTTTTAGGGTCACACAGCTACTAAGAGGCTAGATTTAAACTCAGTGAGTCTTCTTGGCTCTAGGCCTGTTATTCTGTCCACTGTACCACCTTGCTGTGCTTTGTGGGAATGGAGAGCCCATTGTTAAGTAGGAGGCACTTGAGTTGAACAGATAAAGGGGCTGAGACTGAGATATGAGGTAGAATATTCCAGGCATGGGAACAATCGTTTCATAGACATAGAAAGTTTTATTCAAGGAACAGAAAATAATGCCCATTTGTCTGGAATGAAAAGAAATTAATATGAAATGGTCTGGAAAGATAAATTTAGCATAACATCATGTAGCTGAGGATATAAAGATAGATAACCGTGTCTTAATTAGTTCACATTCTAATGGAGAATACCACAGAGCATGTTGGAGGTTACCACAAAGAAAGAAGGTAGCAGTTAATAGAACTACTGTAGAAAGTAGACTTTTATCTGAAAATTGATGGAAGGCCAAGCAAGACAAAGCAGAAAGGAAGAGGAATAACATTCTAGGCATGTGAGACAACCAGGGAAAATGCCTGGAGTCAGGAGAGTTAAGGAACAGCAAGGAGACCAGTATCAATAGTAAAGTGTCAGAAGAATAAAATATTTGGGATAAGGTTGTGAAGGATTTTAAAAGCATCCCAGAGATTTTTATACTTGATTCTGAAGCATTTATTGAATAAGGAGGTGATATAACCTGTGTTTTAGTTAAATCACTTTGGCAGAAGAGTGAAAAATGGAGTAGGATGGGAAATGATTGAGGGAAGGAGATCACCCAGCAGGCTATTGCATTTAGTCTAGGTGATGTAGTTTTAGATTTAGTAGGATGATGACAGTCATAGGACAGAAGGGCACATATATTAGAGGTGTCTGGAAGGGAAAATCAACAGGACTTGGGAGACAAATCAGATAATGGCAGATGAAAGAGAGGGAGAAGTTGGATATGACAGCTAGGTCGCTATGTAACTCTCTCATGTTCATTTATAGGCAGCAATAAAATAATACCACAAGGTAGGTTGTAGAGCATTCGAACCAGAGAGGAGATGGGGTGAAACAATCTTTTAACCCAGGAAACTTGGAGGATTGGCAGGAGGAATCTGCCTCACTTAGGTAGGGGTGGGACTCGGAACAGGAAGCTTAACAGCTCACCAGCAGTGAGCCTTTCCTCAGCAAACTGAAAAGAATTCCGAGCCTCAGGGTGGTTGAGGGGGCACACATGGCAAAACCAGGAACACCATCCCCCTGCCTTGGCATAGTTAATTAAGCTGGTGGACTATAGCTTGAGGGAACCCCATGTGCTTCAGTGTAACCCCAGGGAAGCCAGGCATCCTCCATCAGCACTTTTTCTCTCCGTACTTCAGCATGGCCCAAGTAAAAGGCATCCTCTGGTGCCGGGCTTCTATGTACTTCAGTATAGTCCTTGAAAATAAGACCTCCTCCCAGATCTCAGCACACTCCAGTCACCACCAGTAGGATACCAGCTCAGCACCAGTTAAGCTACTAGATTTCTATAATGTCCAGTAGTACTGCCACACAAACACATAATATCCCCTTAGCAAAGCACCAGACATGGGGGTTCCCTGTGGGTCTCAAGGCAACATTAGTACAGTACCAGGTAAACAGCTAAAGCCTATAGCCCTGCATAAGAAGTCTGAAACAGTATTCTTTCCAACTCAGGAGCACAGTTCAAATTTAAAAGAAAGGGTGGGGAGAGGCAAAAAAAAAAATGAATTAAAAAATTAAAAAAAAAAATTTGATCATAAAAGCTTATTATGGTGATGGGGAAGACCAGAACACAAACTCAGAAGGGGACAACAATGTCAAACCACCTGTGAATAAAAGAAAAACAGGAAGTGGTCCCAGACCCAAAAAAGAACTCATAGAAAAGCTCAAAAAGGAAATTAAAAATCATATAAAAGAGGAAGAAGAAAAATTGGGAGGAAAAATAAGAAGAATGCAAGATAGAAAACTGCTTTAAAAAGTAAAATGGAAAAGGAAGTACAAAAACTAGTTGAAGAAAACACTTTAAAATTAAGGTTAGAATTGGTCAAATGAAAGCTAATAACTCTATAAAACAAAAATCAATCAAACAAATGCAAAAGAATGAAAATATGGAAGAAAATGTAAAATACCTCATTGGCAAAAAACTAATCTGAAAAATAGATCCAGGAGAGATAATATCAGAGTTATTGAACTACTTGAAAGCCAAAATCAAAAGGAAAACCTGAACTCCTGATCACCTCAAGTAAGACATCCCAAAGTAAAAACTCCAAGGAACATTGTATCCAAACTTTAGAACTGTGAATTCAAGTTAAAAATACAAGAAACAATTTAAATATTGGGAAATCATAATCAAGATCACTCAGGACTTGGTAGCTACAGTGTTAAAGGACCAGAGGTCATGGAACATGACATGTAAGAAGGCAAAGGAGCTAGAACTACAACCAAGAATCACTTACTGGGAAAGTTAAGCAAGGTAAGGGAAATGGTCAGCCAATGAAGTAGAAGGATTTCAAGCTTTCATAAGGAGAACAGAATGCACCAGAAATTTGACCTTCAATGTCAAGACTCAAGGTAAAAAGAGAAAAGAAAACATAAACTCTATTAGTGCTAAACTTCATATCTATACATGGGGAAATGAGACTTGTTATTCTTTAAAATTGTATCACTAATATAGCTGGAAGGAATATAGTTAGAGGGTATGGGTGTAAGGTGAATTTGAGGGAATGCAGGAAAAAAAATCAAAGGAGGAGGAGGAAGAGAGGAGTACATAGTGCAGAACAAAGAAAGAATATATTAACATGAAAAGGCACGATAATCCTATTAAAGGAAAAGGTGGGACAGTGGGCAATGAGCATTGCTTGAAGGTTGCTCTTATCCATATTGGCTCAAAAGGGGAATAAAATACCTAATCAGTTGAATATAAAAATATATCTTATCTGACAGGGAAGTAGGAGGTGAAGAGATTAAAGGAGTGTAGGGTGGACCGAAGGAAAGGCAGGTCAGGTGAAGTAATAGAAGAAGCCAGACATTAGTGAGGAAGCAAAGGGTGAAAGGAGAGAGTGGTCAAACAGAAGGAAGAGTAAAATGGAGGGAAATAACACAGGTAGTAATCAAAATTGTAAATATGAAAAGGATATGAACAGAAAATTTTCAGATGAAGTTAAAATCATTTCTGGTCATATGAAAAGGTGCTCCCAGTCACTGTTGATCAGAGAAATGCAAATTAAGACAACTCTGAGATACAACTACACACCTCTCATATAGGCTAAGTTGACAAGAAAAGATAATTATCAATGTTGAAGAAATGTGGGAAAACTGAGACACTAATACATTGTTGGTGGAACTGTGAATGAATCCAACTATTCTGGAGAGCAATTTGGAACTATGCTCAAAAAGTTATCAAACTATGCATACCCTTTGACCCAGCAGTGTTTATATTGGGCTTATATCCCGAAGAGATATTAAAGGAGGGAAAGGGACCCACATGTGCAAAAATGTTTGTGGCAGCCCTTTTTGTAATGGCTAGAAATTGGAAACAATGGATGCCCATCAGTTGGGAGAATGGTTGAGTAAGTTGTGGTATACAAATGTTACGGAATATTATTGTTCCATAAGAAACAATCAGCAGGATGATTTTAGAGACGCCTGGAGAAAGTTATATGAGTTAATGCTAAATGAAATGAACAGAACTAGATTATCATAGTAGATCATCATAGTACACGGCAACAGCAAGATTATATGATGATCAAATCTGATGGGCGTGGCACTTCTCAAAAATGAGATGATTGAGGCCAGTTCCAAAGACCTTGTGATGAAGAGCCATCTACAGCCAGAGAGAGGACTGTGGGAACAAAGTATGAATCACAACATAGCATTCTCACTTTTTTTGTTGTTTGCTTGCATTTTATTTTCTTATTTTTTTTTCCTTTTTGATTTGATTTTTCTTGTGCAGCAAGATAATTGTATAAATATGTATACGTGTATTGGATTTAACATATTCTTACCATTTTTAACATATATTGGATTACTTGCTATCTAGATGAGGGGATGGAGAGAAGGGGGGAAATTGGAACAGGGTTTTGCAAGAGTTAATGTTAAAAAAATATTCACACATCTTTTGAAACTTAAAAAGCTTTATAAGTATAAATATGAATAAGAACTCTCATAAAAAGGAAGAAAGTAGCAAAGTGGATAAAAAACCAGGATTCAACATTATATGGTTTACAAAAAGACACACTTGAAGCATAGAGACATGTAATAAAGGTAAAGGCCTGAAGCAGAATTTATTATGCTTCAGCTAAAGTTAAACAGTTAGCAATCCTGATCTCAGAGGAAGTGAAAGCAAAAAAGAGACCTAATTTAAAAAGATGAGGAAGCTACATCTTGCTAAAAGATATGATAGAAAATAAAACAATATCAATACTACACATATATGCACCAAGTGGTATAGCATCCAAATTAAGTGAGTACAGGAAGAAATAGGCAACAGAACTATATTAGTGGAGGCCCTTAGATGTCCCCTCTAAGAACTCATCAAATCCAACCAAGAAATAAGAAAATGAGAAGTTAGACTAAAGAAACTAAGAAAAGTTAGAGATTACAGGTCTTTGACAAATAGCCTACTTGTCAAATCTATGGATAAGAGGAAGAATTCACAAACAAATAGAGTATTGTGAAATGCAAAATAGATAATTTTGAATATGTTAAATTCAAAATCTTTTGTACAGAAACCAGTACAACCAAGATAAGAAGGAAAGTGGAAAGCTGGGAAACAATCTTTACAGCAAGTATTTCTGATAAAGATCTCCTTTCACAAATATATAAAGAACTGAGTCAAATCTTTAAGAATACAAGCCATTCCCTAATTAACAAATTTTCAAAGGATATGAAGAGGCAGTTTTCAGATGAAGAAATCTAAGCATATGAAGAAGTGCTCACTTTTGATTAGAAAAATGCAAATTAAAACAACTTGAGATTCTACCTCAAAACTCTCAAGATTGGGGGAGTTGTGAATTTATCCATCCATTCTGGAAAGGGCAACCAAATTCTGCATACCCTTTGATCAAGCAATACTATCACTAGGTTTGTATCCCAAAGAGATCATAAAAAAAGGAAATGTGCAAAAATATTTATAGCGACCCTTTTCATGGTGGCAAAATATTGGAAGCTGAGGAGATACCTATCAGTTGGGGAATAGCTGAACAAGTTGTGATGTATGAACATAATGGAATACTGTTGTGCAATAAGAAATGATGAACAGGCAGATTTTGAAAGCCCTGGAAAGACTTGTGCAAACTGATGCAAAGTGAAATGAACAGAACCAGGAATGATCAACTATTTATGGCTCAGCCTTTCTCAGCAATCAGGACAGGCCTGGCACGCAATTAGGGAGTTAAAGTGGGTCAGAGTCTACAGTTTTCACTTTTGATGGGATGGGGCAAAAGGCCAGAAGTCTAGCCTGAGTCATACTTTTATGGAGGCAATGTGGTACAAAGGAGAGAATATTGGCTGTTCATTCAGAGGTCCTAACTTTCTCATTATTAGCTCTGTGGCCTTGAAGCAAATCCCTGGACCTTCCTGGAGCTAAATTTCCTTAAAGGTAAAATAATGGGTTTAGATTAGATGGTGCCTGTGATGCCTTCCTGCTCTAGAGCTGTGAGCCCAAGGCAGTACCAGTATTCAGTACCAGAACTCTGGAGAGAGTCGAACAAAGACCACAAATTGTTTTCTTCAAAGAGCCTTTTTGAGGGCAAATGGGATTTAAAACTGAACAGGATGATGGTAAACACTCTCATTTTACAGATGAGAAAAACTGAAAGGTAGATGAAAGAGGGAAACTGCAAAAAGATAAGCAATTTGACCAAAGTGTAATATAAATAGTAAGCAGAACCAAGTTTCAAACCTAGATAATTTATTTAGAAATCTGATGGGTGTGTTTTTCCCCCTCATTTTGACAAGAAATAAGCAATATTGCACCCATTAGAGCGTTCAGAGAAGTGATTTCAGCAGTTTGAGTGATAAGAGGATTGTGGGTTCATTCTAGCCTCAGGGCCAAATCAAGTTAGCTAGAATTACCAAAGACCACAGTCTCTTTTGAAGGAGAAGCTGCAAATCTTACATTACATAACCTTGCTTTTTTCATGTAAAGTATTTTTCAGAAAAAGCTCATTATAGTTTTAAATTTTTACCATCCAAATACTTTAAAGACTTGTCAAACATTATTCTCAAACAATTTAAAAGCACACCTGTATTTATTGTCTGTTGTTCAGTTAGCATACTTCACTCATGTGGTAGAAGATTTTCTATCTTTTTTCATGAATATTTCATTTTTCTAATTAAATACAGATATTATGTTGATAGAAATGAAACCTTGCCAGAAATTCTTCACTATATATATGTTTACTATTTGAAAGTATAATATATTTATGGTAATTGAGATTACAGGAAATGAAATGAAACATTTTGGAAAATGTTACTAAACCATTCTCCATCTCAACTTGTAGGTATATTCAAGCACACGCTCTCAATCTCACGAGCTCTTCTTTCGGATCTGGTTTTAGAAAGAGAACGCCCATTGGTAATAGGGAAATTTAATACAGCATCGAACATGGGTTTTATCTTGGGTCCTATAGTTGGTGGATATTTTACTGAGTTAGAAGATGGATTTTATATAACATCCTTCCTCTGTTTCTCTATCTTCATTCTGAATGCTGGTAAGTTGGGAATTGATTACAAGTTAAGTCAGTTTATTTGCAATTGATGTTGATCTTCTATACATTGTGAGAATTTTAGCTCTCATGAGTTTGATCCCTGAATGGATCAGCTAGCTTGGTTGTCTGATTCATAGCCAGAAACTTGATGCTTAAGTCTGTCAACTCTCCTGCAAATGCATGTCACATGAGAAACCAAGAAAGAATGTAAATGCCATCACCATGGCCAAAAAAATGGCTTCAAACATATACTGAGGAATCTGTGTATTTATTCATGTATAAAATGTCACATGTCTCATATAGGATGTCACACATCCATAGCATCAGAGCAGTTTGATAGAAAAGGTTATTTGGGGACCATAATTTTAATTTTTTTTGTTGTTAATTTATATGCTTTGCATTTTCTCTTATTCTAGACTAAGTCCTTTTATATGTATTCTATTTTTTTTAGATAAACATTACTACTATTCTCTTATATGAAATGCTACAGCCCAACTGTCACATATACTACCATACAGTTCTTATAGTCTGCTAACAGTTTCCTTTGCTGTAATCAGCTTTATTGCTTAAGTATTCTATTTAGATATTTTTTCTTTCACTCATATCTATCCTATGTTTTTTACCATGGCCCAAGTACCTGGAATGATCTTTTCCTTTTAGTCCATCAATGAAAAAGCTGAGTTCCTTCACATTCCTACTGAAATCTTCATTCCATGAAAGTCTTGGAGAACCTCTTAAAAATATAAATAAGTGGAAAAACTCAAGAGGGCCTCTTACCACTTTCTAATATGGTGAGTTTCTGTTGGAATTATGCAATCAATATCTAAGCTGTGGCCACCATATTTTTATTTATATTTTCCATACTACCTTTATATGACTGAATCCTAATGCCTTTCCCAAACTGTTATCAGTTCACATATTTTATTTCACAGCTACTGTGTGCATAGCAAGATGGAGAGACATAAAAAATAGATGCTATTCCTATTCTTGAGTAGCTTATGATATACCTGGAAAAACAACAAGCATGTATGAAATTATATGAAAATAACATAAAGCAATAGCAAATGCCTGCAAAGGCAAAACAGTGTAAATAAGAAACACATTTTAAGTTGTCAAGTCAGAGTTGTCGAGATAAGATTCCCAGAGTAGGTTTTCTGTAGGTTGCTTTTTGAAGAAGATGTAGTATATGAACATTAATGATTGAAGAACAAGGGATAGATTAAGCCAATCAGCATGGAATAACTTGTTAGATTACATTAAATTGAAGAGGCAAAGAAAGATTTGAAGAGGCAAAGAAAGTTTATTGAAAGTAGAAGTAGAGTGCTGAAAAGAAAATAAATCAATTAATGAGAAGCCATGAACAAAAAACATGATTTAGATTTGAGCTCATGGGAAGTAGGAAGGCATTGAAAGTTTTCAAGCAGGGGAGCAGATGGTGAACAATTTGTTTGAGGAGATTATTCTATCATCTGTGTAGGAAATGGATTGAAGCAAAGAGATCAACTAGAGGTTCTTAACATAGACTCAGAATAGAAGGAAGGATCTATAGAAATTATCTTGACCCTTTTGACAAATACAATTGAGCAGTATTAGAAAAATAGCTTTTTAGGGTCTAAAAATATCACATAAAGTACACTCATGCTCTTGCCTTGTATTAACAGGTCTTGTCTGGATATTTCCATGGAATGACACAAACCTGATTAGGATGAAAAATAACAATCAAACCAACAACAGATTTCCTTCAAACTTCATGAAAAAGGCAAAAGACAAATTACAGGAGACTTCAGCAATTAATGGTTCTACCACATCTCAGTCAGTAACTTGGCAGCTGTGGATTCAAATTGTGTCTGTGTTAAGAGATATCAAGAATGTAATATTCTCTGAAATGTGGGACATCTTTTCAGTGCGCTTCCTGATGGCTATGGCTGTTATGCTGTACTATAGTAACTTTGTTCTGGCAATTGAGGAGCGCTTTGGGATAAAACCCAGGCTAACTGGGTACCTTATCAGCTACAGCAGTGCCCTGGGAGTACTGGCAGGTTTTGTTTTAGGACCAATAATGAGATTCTATAAACACAATACCTATGTCATTCTGTTACACTCAAGTGTTCTCACCTGTATCCTAATGCTGCTTTATTCTACAACACTCAGTATATGGATGGTGGTTTGCTGCTCCACTTTTTTATCTTTTTCTACTGCTATAGGCAGGATTTGTATTACAGATCTTCAACTAACTGTGGGTGGGATTGAGGCTAGTGGAACTCTTATAGGTCTAGGACAGTCTGTGACAGCTCTGGGTCGGATCATTGTTCCTCTCCTCTCAGGAGTAGTCCAAGAATTCAGTCCTTGTGCCCCCCCAACTCTAGGATCAGCATTAGCTTTAGTAGCTATCCTCATAATGATTTTAAACAAATCTCGTTATAGTAATGATCAAAGTGCTAAGCTGAAAAGCCAATAAGATGATTTCCATTAAAAAAGAAATGAAAAATGTGTTGAATGATCCAGGGGCAAATGCATTAATTATTAAGGGCTTTGTGGTGGTAAATGATAGAAGAATAATATGTCTTTAAAGAAAAAGGTGGTATGAAGATAAAGAGGATCTTCAGGTGTATAAGAAGCATTACTATCAGGTTCCTGATGGAATCCCTGTATTTCTACAGACAAAATCAGAAGTCAAAACAGGAATGTTGATAGTTGAGTTTCAGAGAAAACATTCATCAGGAGGAGGAATTATAATTAATCAAAATAAATCAAATTGCACTTCAAGAAAAAACATCCAAAATTGGATGGATAGCAGTGGAGTATTTATACAGATTGTATCCTCCATGTAAATTTTAAAGGAGAGACATTCCATTAAGTAGTTTGTCATTTTTAAAGTAGATTGACTGACTTCTTTATGCTTGATTGATTTTAGAGATTTTCTTAAAATTGTGTTTGCACTAAGTAATATTTAGAATTTTATCAGCTTGTCTTTTGAAATCTAGATTGTGTTTGATCCTGTCTCATATGTATTAGGTTTTCTCTAAACCATTCCCTCAGGACTTGATTTAGAAGGTTGAAGTTCAACCAAGGTGAATCTTATCTGAAACTCAGTATTGGGGAATAGAAAACATCACCTAAAAATCTGCTTGTTATACATAAGCCCCTTGTATGGGACCAGGAGAGATCTTCAGTATTCATCAAGAGGAAATAATACAACTTCCCCTAGCCCTAATGGCTGTATTGCATACTTAAATTGCACTTATCTATATACTCCTTAGGAGCCCAAGAATGAGCTCAAGACTGGGAGGATGATGCAGATCATAATAGACACTTACTAAAATATATGTTCAATTTCTTGGTTTAAAAAGTTCAAGTGATACTGTGACCTAGGGCAAGCCACTTAGCTCCATTGGTGTCTGAGAAATCTCTAAAATTATGTTACCATCAGGTGCCTATTTTCATTAGTAGATAAGAATTTCTTACAGTGACAAAATCCCAGACCTAATTATAGAGTGATAGATTGATTTTTTTCTACAATAGCACTTTTCAATATTTAATAAACCTATCAAAAAAGTTCATTTCCTCAAAACAATTTGCTTAAGTATGGGATTTCTTTTCAAAAAGGAAACTGAAATATTCATGGTGAAAATGAAAAGATAATATTTTCCAGGTTGAAAGTTTTTCCATTTTCTCCTATTATAAGAATGCAGTTGATTCAATCAACTGTGATTGAACTGAACAAATTAAATTATAATTCCATAAGTATGAAGCACCTTCTGGATACATAGAACTGTGTGTGGTTCTGTAAGAAAGATACTCTATTTTTTAGGTTACCTAAAGTCTTATGGAGAGAAGAGAACATGGCATTATGGATTTAGAGCTAGAGGGAAACTTAGGTTTCATTAGTCCAACCCCATCATTTTGCAGATGAAAAAACAGAACCAGATGGGAAGCAATGGAGTACAATGGAGAAAATGCACAATTTATAATCATGAGATCTAATTTTAAATCCCAACTCTACCAATTTACTCTCTCCATGACTTATTCTCTCTGGGCCTCACCCTTTCTCATCTGTAAAATGAAGAAATTAGGACAAAATGGATCTCTAAGGCCCTTTTGGGTTGTAGATTTGTCATTCTAAGATCCACGAGGAAAAGGGTATTACATACAATAAAGGTTGGAGAACTGGAATTGTAATAGGGGAGTGGGCTGTGAAATAGAACTGCTGAGTATTTTTCCCCACACAAATCAAAATACAGTTTTTCCAAAGGGAATTTCAAATTTAGACATTTTTATGCATAGCAATTAAGTCAGTACCTTGTTATGATGTATAAAGCAAAATTATATAATCAATAAGAGTCTGAGCAGAAAACCAGAGTTTGACCTTTTATTTATGGATAAAAATAACTAGCATTTAGATAGCACTTAATGGTTTGCAAAGCACTTTTCCATGTGTTCTCATTTCATCTTCACATCAACCCTATGAAATAGGTGCTGTTATACTTATTTTACAGATAAAGAACTAGATTAAATAACTAACCTGGGTTCGTTAGAAGGATCCCTTTGGGGGATTTCTAGGCAGGATTCAAACTCATGTTTTTCCTGATAAGCATGATTTGTCCTGCAAATAATGTGAAATGTTCTTCAGTACACCCTGCACTATTTTTGGTCTTTACATGACTTTTAGGGCTTCTGATATATGTTCTCAGGGAGATACCAGCTGATGCTCTATCTACTGTTTAAGTTTTAATAGGTTTTTTCTTCTAAATGACTTTTGTAATTTTTTTCCAAAATACAAAACACAATAAACTATTAATGTGAAAAAGAATTAGTCATCCCTCTCTTCATAGTTTTATTTTCTTACAGCTCCAGTTACTTATATTTCCAGTAATCTTCCCTCCAGTCCATAACAAGCCCTCTACTCTTATGACAGCTTTCCATTATAACCAAAGTATCTGAATATTAAGAACCCATATGGATGATAATAGTGTAGTCATTTTTAGTCACGTCCAACTCTTTGTGACTCCTTTTGGCATTTTCCTGACAGATAATAAAGTGATTTGCTATTTCTTTTTCCAGCTCATTTTATTGAAATAATGCATTATAAACTACATTCCAAAATAGCCACATAAATAACATCCTTAGAAGCTCAAGAGAGAACCTTGCAATAGGGTGGTAAAAGAAGGCATGGTGGAGATGGGATTTGAACCTGATTTTGAAATATAAGAATATTTCAAGCTATTAGAAAGAAGTGGATGTGAAGGGCATTATCAAAAAAAGGGGAATATTAAGGGACTAAGTGGACAAGACAGCAAGCAGCCAATTTGACTAATTAGTCCCATACATGAGTGGAACCTTTCATAGAGGACCAATGAATGATATATGGGTGAAAATAGGACGTAGATAAAAGTTTTTAAATGGTTTGGATTTTATTAAGCAATGGAAAATTCCATCAGATATTTTTGGTCAGAGGAATGAATGAAAGATTTAAAAAACGAATGAAATGAAATGAAAGAAAAGCATAAGCAGAGAATTACCAAGTTGTGGGCAGTAGAGACAGAGAGAGAGTGAGTGTGTGTGTGTGTGTGTGTGTGTGTTTCAGGAAGCAGATGCATAGGTTTATTGATTCTGGACTCAAGAGAATGCAGCGTCTCCTATGATCTGTGGCCAGTGAACAATAAAAGACTTGTTTATAGATTAGTAAACTGTGAATGAATATTATTGTAAAGTTCTGGATGCATTGAGCAATTGCTCTACCTCAAAGACATCTCTTATTTGCTCGCTGATCACTGAAACCTCACCATATGAAGTTGCTTTTCATCCCCGTCCCAACACAAATACTAATTCATTACTAATTACACATTTTAGTGAGAATAAATTTCCATACTTTTCTATGTATATTAAATTTAATGAGTTAAGAATATGAAAGCAATGACAGCCTGAGGGGGAGTAGATTGGGGAACCAAAAAAGAGGGAAAGAGGCAGAATTGGGAGTTGGGAAACCCAAAGTCAATATCAATAATGATAATATACATTAACTAGTATTTATGTAGTTTAATATTTACAAGTACTTTACAGAGTTTAATGTTTACAAAGTACTTTAAATATGCTAATCGTTTAGTCCTCACAACAATCCTAAGAGATAAACGCCATTTTACAAATAAGTGACTTGCCAGAACTGTACAACTACTTTCTGGATTTGAACTCGGATCATCTTGACTCTAGGCCCAACCTAGACTTAACTGTCCAATTTTTTCTGGGATTGAGCTGAGGCTGGTTGAAGTTAAGAACTGTATGGTGTGTGTTGGAGAAGGACAGATTTAGGAAGGAAGTATGTGACATTATTTATCCTTATAACCACCCCATGTTAACACTTCACTGGAAATTTGAGTTTTTACCATGGGAAATTGGTCTGTTTCATGCCATTGAATGAATTCTTGAAATTGTCTTCTGTAGATAATTACATATTCTCAATTAAAAAAATTTTTTTTTCAAACTTGATTACAGGAAATGTCAATCATTTAAACAAATCTGAAATCTGGGTGTTCCTCAAATAACTCAGAATTTTCATTTAAAACACATGTAAGTACATAAATCTGGTTTTCTAAGATTTGGCATATCCTTCTAAAACACTTTGAGACTATAGTAAAGGTCTAATTATCTAGAATAGCATATGACTTTTTTTTTTTTTTTTTTACCCCTGAAGCAAAAGAGATACTAATATAACTCATTAAGATTTTTTTTTTCTTTTCTGGAAATTGGGGTTAAGTGAGTTGCCCACACAGCTAGGAAGTGTTAAGTGTCTGAGATCAGATTTGAATTCAGGTCTTCCTATCCACTGCGCCACCTAGCAGCCCCAAGAATATTTCTAAAACAAGCTATACTTTGGATTTTAAAACCAAAACCAACTGCAAAAAATATACTTACAACACCCATTATTGTAATTATAGATAGCAAGTTGTTTTGGAGGCCATCATCACATGCTTTGTATGGTTAGTCTCTAATGAGAGGCATAAAAATGAATTTTCTGTTTGTTTTAAAGCCCTCAATCTACATTAACCTCAATTTAAAAGAAAGATGCTTATTTCTCCTGAGATGCTTCCAAAAATGATGTTTCCTAAAGAGATTGTGAAAATTCCTTCTCCTCTTTTCCTAGATTGACCATTTTGTTCTAGTGAAACACCAGCTAATCAAAGTGCCACACAAAGAGCAGTTCCCGTCAAAGACAGGTGTTTGCTATTGTCCTGACCATTGGTCTGCTGAATTTTGTGGCAGCTAAGAAGTGGGAACAACGATTAACTAAAGTTAAATAATAAGCTGGAAAAAGATGCCTCTAATGGAAGAGCAAAATAATCTCATTTCTTGTTTTGTCTTTGGGCATAAATGACTGGCATAAATATATTTTACTTGGGGGAATTTTTTTTCAAACAAAAAATATTTAACATTTGCATTTTTAAAAAAATTTCAAATAAGCGAACTGTCTGAATGTAATAAGCATGTTTTAGCACTGAAAAAGTAAAGCAGGAATCTTAACTTCCAAGAATGGAAAAATTGCTCTCCTTCAATAGCTTCTCTTTATAAATATGTTTACATTAATTTATCTTTTCTTTATTACAGTCTTTATGGAGATGCATATAATCATATTTCCCCAGATTTGCTTTTGTTATTTTTAATTTAATTTTTTAAAAAAGGTTAACCTACTTAAATCAACTGCATAAATGAAAGTAGCAAAACAGTTTGCTAAATGTGTATTTTAAACCCATAGCAACTCTCTAATTCTACTTTCTGATTGCCAGTCTGAATGGACTTAAATGAATTCTTTAGCCATAACAACTGATGAATCTAAATCTAAAACACAGTTCATTGTAATAATCTCTCTGCTTCTTTCCTGACAGGAAAGGAGACTGAGTGTGTTAAACATCAAGAGTTTTTAGATGCTCTTTATATATCAATTTAACTGCTAGTGGTAATTTATATGTGAGATATTTGTGCAGCAGTGAAAAAAATGGACTCACTAACTAGAGGAATGGTATTGTTATCTTGATGATCTTGGTACCCATGAAACCAAACAACAAAAAAAATACTAAAAAAAGCGGTAGCAAAATTTAAAGATGATTTATAGCCTCCCTTTTGAGAGGCAAAAGAGTTAGTGGCATTTGTTTCATTGTGCATCTAAAAACATAATCGACCTGGGGTCCATGGAGTGCTATAGGAGTCAGTGGATAAATTTGGAAAGTGTCCATGAAATTGAACTAGGAAAAGATATATCCATCTTTCACATTTCACAAAATTTTTTTTTTAATTTTATTTTTCAGACAGTCCAATCTATTCTTATGTTATTTCTCCTGGATCTGTTCTCTTGTTTTCTGACCAAATGTTTCACTTTTCCTTTTATTTTGTAAATTCTTTTGGTTTTGTTTTATTATTTCTTAAGATCTTAGAATGGCATTAGTTTCCCCTTGCCCAATTCTTGTTGTCAAGGAGTTATTTTCTTCCTTAATTTTTGATTGTCTATTTCAACTTGGTTGACTTTTAAGAATTTTCTTTTGTTGCCTTGATTTTTAAAGTTCTTCCAAGAACTCACTGAAAAAGAAGTGGCTTTCCCTCCCATTATCTTCTTCTAAATATAATCCTGACCTCTGTTCCCATAGTAACTATCTATGGTTGGATTCTTTCTCCTTACTTATTTTTAATTATTTGTTTTATGTTGTTTTTTTTTAATAGCTGATAATGTAATCAAGTTTTAGTCTTGAGGTGTGAGAGATGATGCCCCAAGTCTTAGTCTTACTGTTATCTTCTGAGATCTGTCCCAAGGCCTAACCTTGGACTCTCCTCTCCATCCCTAAGTGATGACTAGGAGTCCCAGCTACACTGCCCAGCAAATGATCTCACTCCTTGCCATTCTTCTGGTAGC
Organism: Myrmecobius fasciatus; assembly: GCA_023553655.1. NCBI lineage: Eukaryota > Metazoa > Chordata > Mammalia > Dasyuromorphia > Myrmecobiidae > Myrmecobius > Myrmecobius fasciatus. The sequence goes on from JAJPUD010018007.1 coordinate 21,600, forward strand.
TGCAAAGAACAGCTGTCTCTGCACTGGAACTGTAACCAAGGACTCTGCTCTCCTGTTTGTGCTTTGCACTCCTCTACTGATACCTTGTCTGTTGGGAGTTGCCTTTTTCTCCCACAAATTAAAATCAGATACTCTGGAGGTAAAAAGAGCAATTTGTTGTTTGAAACTGTAAAAACACAAGATTAAATAGACCCTACATGCAGAAGCCTCCTCCTTTCTCCACCCCCACTTTTTCTCCCATTGTCTCGGGGAGTCCAGGCTTATACTCTAAATGCAGAAATCTATCCCAGAAACAAAAGAATGCTAATAAATAATAAATTCTTAATTCAAATTTCCCTAGAGAACTGCTATACAAACATGTTCTGGATGAGAGAATTCTATTACTTGTATTCCCAAAGGCATCAGCTTTAAAAGAAGTACTGGGAAACAAGAGGGGAAATGTTTATCCAAGACAATTGATCACCTGCAGCTTTTTAGCTATAGCTTGACTTGTTATTGCAAAGTCTCAAGTCACAATTAGGGCATAGTTCAAGTTCACATTTCCATGAGAGGTCTTCCATTCAATATTATATGAACCCATGATGTCATTAGTATGGGTATTTCCTCCAGTGTGGCAGGCCACAATTTATGCTTTTTCATTCTCTGGGACTCTTGTCTTAAGTTTTTCCATATATTCTCATTATACTAATCTCTGAGTCTTTCTCTAAATCTCTTGAAATTAGGAGGATACCAAATGAGGCAAGTTATCCATACATTGATCTTGATGAATCACCAATCTAACCTCTTGTTTTGGTTTTATACATCCTTATTGCCTTTTCTCTTATATGATTTTCATTGCCAATTTGTTGGCAGCCTTCTCACACCCACCATATGAATGAATAGATGGAAAAAAAAATAAGAATTTGCAGAGAGGATTCTAAGAAAATGGTGGAATAGGATGGAAAAATTTTCTGTTCTCTAAATTTTCTTCCCTAAACAACAACAAAAATAGAACCTCACCTCAAAGCAGAAGAAATGAACACCAGGTGAAAAGGAAAAAAGGAAACTGAGTTGAATTAGCTGGCTTCTGAGGTCTCTTACAACTCTAAATTTCTGTTGTTCTGTGATTTTGTGGCTGAAAGGGAACTTAATGGGTAGAGATGAAAGCTCTGAGTTAAGCATAAGAATGGGGAAATTGGGGATAAGATTGGGCATCAGGAGTTCAAGTTAGGAGCTGTGTAGGTGTTAACTTGAGAAATACTTTTTCCTTCCCAGACTGGATGTCTTAGCATCTCTCTTGGTTTTTTTTTTCCTCTCATGGTACTGAAGGACTGAACGTTTTACTTCCCTTTAAACTCTAGCTACCTATTTCTTTGACCAGTGTTTTGCTCTCCTTGTACTTCATTGGAATAGATAATCTCAATTTCTTTACTTCTCTCTATCCTGGTAACATGCACACAAGATTCTGAAATTATGCTGAAAGTATTCATGGTTAATAACAATGGAAAAAGACTATTAAGGGGTTTTCAAAGCTTCTCTCTTCCCCACACCCTGATTCTCTAGGAAAAATTTCACTTAGGTTTCAAAGTGCTAAAGGAGTCTGTGGCAATGTAGGCCTTCTTAAGCTTTTTTCCATTCAAGTCCCCTTTTCACCCAAGAAATTTATACATGACCCTGGGTTTATAGGTTCATAAAATAGGTAAACAAATGAAACACTGACTAATAATAAATCATAATTTCACAACCACCAACTTTCAGTTACAAGACCCCGTTATAAGTCATCAACCAGCTGAAGAAATTGGGATCTAGAAGAAAGACCTTGGATAATGTTATAAATGCCTGCTGATGGCGGGAAAGGGAGGAGAGAGAAGAAAAAGAGGGAGACAAGCAGACACACACACACACACACACACACACACACAAAGAACAAGAGAGAACAAAAGGAGACAAAGGAAAAAAACGAGAGAGGAGAAAGATAGGCAAAAGAGAAAGACCTCAAGAAATTGAGTCCATAGCTTGGGAGGTCACTAGCAGGAAAGAATAATACAGAGCTTATCCAGAGAACAGAGCAAGTTGTTAGATGGAACAACATCATTTGTTATCTTCATATTTCAACTATTCTATTATTCTTGCTCTAAATAATATTGCAAGGCTTAGTTGTTTTTACCTTAGTTGAAGGTGTACAATTAATGAATATCCTCTAAATTTGGCAACCTGAGCAAAACCTCATTCACCCTTTTCAGGACTCTGGTGTATACTACAATCTCACATAATTTGAATCTTACTATTTACAATTTTTAAAATACTATTTAAAATTTTTTAAAATAAGATTTGGACCAAATTGACCTTTGGTGAGGGGAAAAGACATTTTTTAAAGTAAACTGATACTTTAAACGCAATTTTAGGGGAAATGGTTAAACTATAATACAAACTATCTCGAGTATTTGGCAAGTATTCATTTGGATATAAACAACAAGTATATTAATTAGAAATATTTTATTCATTAAAGTAGACCCCTAACACTCTATTTTGATATTTTATTGCCCTAGTTTGAATCATTTCATATAATTTAAAGTAATAAAGTTCTATCATGCACTTAGACTGCTTGATCTTATAGTGTGGATTTATGATATGTAAATGTCTTATCAAAATGAGAATCACTAACAATTACAGTAATCATTTCATTGTGTCCAGAATTTGGTACAATTAAATTTAGCATTTAAAATATTTTGCTGCAGAAATGAAAAATCTTTGAAAAAAAATCCACAATGAAATAACAGTTATTCTATTGAAGTTTCTATTAATTATAAAAATCTATTATTTAGAATTTCCATGTATCTTCAGAAGATAACTAGCTTATATTCACAATAAGGAATACAAGTCAGATAAGATTCTAAAATATCTTCTGAATGATCAAGAATATATGAAACTACAATCTACATAGTTTTTATGCAAAATATATTTTATTGTGATCTACTTGTTTAAAAATTCAGCATGTCTGTATGATCTTTTTTTGTTTGTTATTTTGGCCAAGACCTGTGATTTCATTAGTGCAAAGAATTCCAGATATGGAAACCCCCTCTATATAATACATATTTTTTGTTGTTGTTATTCAGTTGAATCCAACTCTTTCTGAACCCCCCTGAGGTTTTATTGGTATTGAGTGGTTTGCCATTCCCTTCTCCAGCTCATTTTATAGATGAGGAACCAAGGCAAACAGGGTTAATTGTCTTGCTCAGTGTCACCTAACTAGTAAGTGTCTGAGGCCAGATTTGAGTTCACAAATATTGAGTTCTGACTTCATCCCCAGCACTCTATCCACTGAGTCACCTCACTGCCCTAAAATGCATATTAGCAATTGCAATTTATAGTCTTAAGAGAGTTTCCTGAGGCAGCTAGGTGGAGCAGTGGATACAGCACCAGACCTGAAGTAAGGAAGACCTGAGTTCAAATCTGAACTCTTTTGATTAAAAAAAAACACTGAGAAATGAAAGAAGAAAAAATGAATGACATCAAACAACTAATTAACAAATTCAATAAACCTTATGGATGCTTAGTTCCATAATATCAAATAATTTGGAAATTAAGGTATGATACTAAAAAAAATGAGCTATTTAACATTATGGTGAATATTTAGCTTTCCTTGGTAATGAGAAAGAATAATAAAAGGTCAGAAACTGAATAAGGAGAGAATAAAAATGTTACAGGAATAAAAAAAACAAAAAATATTCAATAGGATAGGCAATCTGGTATGATCTTGCCTACAGTGAGAAGGGGAGGCCATACTAGTTTCATCCAAACCTTGCCTTACAGTGTCAACTTGTACTTCCACTTATCAAATAAAGCAAAGTCTTTAATCATTCCTTACAGAATACAGAAAACTTCATTTTCCAATCAATACAAACATTGTGATTTTTACCTTTGATATTGAAATATCAATTTCAATATGAACATAACTGGGTAGTGCAACAAATGCAAAATGTATTTAAGTATTTAATAAATTAATATGATTCTATACATTTTAATTCAAGGTTTTTTAAAATATAAATTAACAATCATCCTCCCTCATCCAGGTATTATTGTCCAATTTCATTACAAAATATAATCAAGCTTAAAAAAAAAAAATCTTCTCGGGCAGTTGGGTGAAATCTTGAAGTTACCTAAGTTTACTAATACAAAATATATAAATCTACAAAATCTAGACCTAAAGAAAGCCATCTCAATGCGACATCTTTGAATGAATCATTCCAAAAGAATAAAAACCTAATTTATAACCTGTTTTTCATTTTAAATTGCCTTAAAATGAGTCCTCAGCATGATATGAAAAGAAAGGCCTGTCTGCAATACAAGTTAACTTCTGTTACAACAACCTCCAAATAACAAATCAAATTTTGTTACTGTTGTTCTTGTACTAAAAATTTCTTGTCAAATAATGCTTGAAATGAAGTGAGCTTCTACCTGAAATATGCCAATCTTTTTGTTATGCAGATACTCTTATAATGATAGTTGTTTAAAGGGAAGTGTTATAGTATAGATTTATATCTTTGTCTTCTACATTACTAAAATTCCTATATGATCACTAAAGACAACAATTGCTATCATAACATCTGATAACAGGGAAAAAAACAAGAGGCAAGCTTGTTTTACGACAATGAGATTTACAAGAGATAACTCACTTGCTTTGTTTAAAAGAGGAAAAAATAACCATAAATATTAATTCAATTCAATTAAACAGAGGTTTACTATGTGTAAGGCACTGATTTTTTTCCCCAAATTACAGATTAAAAGGCTTTTTTAATCTGTCCTTTCTTTGTAAAAATAAATTTACAAATAACATGCAAATTCATAACGTGAATATTGTAAGTGAAACTTGAATTTTGTCTACTTAAGTAACAAACGAGTTATAAAGATTTCCCTGTTCCCTACTTATAATTTTCCATGAAAATTGTGGTCAAAAAACGGGGAACCGGTAAGGTCATTTTCCCTTTCTCCTTAACTTTCTATACATTTTAAATTATTACTTCATCTATACTAAACTGAAAACCAGAACTTACTCTCGGCTTTTTAAAAAAATTCTAGCACAAATCTTTTAAACTCAATTACATTATGCCTTCATCAAAATATAAACCACTTCTATTTTTTCTCTTTACAAAAACATTTATAAGGTTATTCTATGTTTAAAGTTCTGGTGGGATTTATTTTTCATGTTGGTTTTTGATAGGGTATTTTGGTTTCAGATTTGGGCACTATACCTAAAATCAAAGTGGCTTAAAAACTGTTTTTTCACCCGAGTTATCTATAAGGCATCTCTAGAGAGGTTCTGAAACAAAGTATGGGCCTGACAGACATTTTTGTTCTGGGTTGGTCACATTGCCTCCAGTCTCATCCCCAACCATATTACAGGGGATTCAGGGTGCAGGGTATGAGAAACAATGAATAAGGCTTCTATATACAAATTAAAGATGAAAATCTCTGATTGAATCTTCTAATTACTCAATTAACCATACCCATATAGGAAAACTCTGTCAGAATTTCAAATTTATATGTGGACATAATTAGTCTAAATCTTAGTACCAATAAAGTTTTAAAAGGGTATTATTTGGGGGAAAAAAGGGAAAGCTAAGGCAAAGTTATGTTACAAGAAATAAAATACAATTAAATATACTTAAATTTTACAGATCCTTAACTTTATGCTACACCTTAAATTACTCATATGCCTAGGGTTCAATTTAGATAAAAAAAAAAGTTTTGAACATAATTGCATTTGCTTTATATGTAACCATCTCTAGGTTAGTATTTTTAAAATAGATATAGCAGGTTATTTTAAATTCTCACATGAATATGTCTCCTAGTCTACAAATCTACAAATAACAATAAGAACTCTTTCATTGTAAAATTTTGGAAGATGCTATACCACCTGTTTTTCTTAACTTGAAGCTAATGACCTGGATTCATTGTCCTAAAGTCCCCAAAAGGGTAATTCTACCTGAAGAGGAGTTAATGGTTAGGCATAGGCCCAGGACTGCCTGCATCCTCCCTAATATTGCACAGTATAAGTTATCAACCGACACAATGTAAACACATGGAACTCTGAGATGCCCTGTTGCCTCCCACACTACTTACAAATGGTGTGGATGGAACTTCATAGTCGGGTAAGTCTCCAACCTACCATATGCCAATTCTCTCCTATGCTGCCCAGTAAGTTAGTTTGCACAAGGTAAACATGAAGTGGAGATTCAATTTTCATATCACAGCCAAACACAGGATAGAGAAGAACAAATTGAGAAAGAGTTGCTTCTCATTATCATATGGAGGTGGGGTCACACAGCCTTCAGGCCACCTGATGACTACCAGGTCATTTTTGTCCAGACAGCTTATCTGATGACTTTCCTCACTGAGACATAAAGAATGCTATAGTTAAACACTTTATTTGTGAAAAATACTCTTTGTAGGGGCAGCTAGGTGGTGCAGTTGATAGAATACCAGCCTTGAAGTCAAGAGGACCTGAGTTCAAATGTGGCCTCAGACACTTAACACTTCCTAGCTATATGACCCTAAGCAAGTCACTTAAGCCCAAGTGCTTCAGGAAAAAAAAATACTCTTTGTTGGCCCACTGCAATAGGGGTAACTTCCCCAAGCTCTGATGATAAGACATCCTTCAAAAACAGCTCCATATTGTCCTGCCTTCTTTTTCAAGAAAAATGTTCTATGCATTTTTTTAAATTGAGGGTGCTACTGATATTGATATAGACATTGGTTATAGAGTAAAAGAAAGTTTAATAAATAAAAGCTCAAATGAGGCATAGATATATGTTTTCACCATCAATGGTGTTTGCTAAAAATATTTTAGCTCTGTTATTCAATTCTAGAACCATTAAAGGCACTCTTATTTTTTTCAAGCCTGGAAAGAATGCAATTTCTGGAAATTAATCATAAAAAAAGTTTTATGTTTTTTTCTTTGTTTTGTTTGTTTTCCTTCTTCTGAGTTTTTCATTCCCTCCCATTAAATCGATGGATTGGCCCTGCCTCCCACAGAAAAATATTTAGATCTGTAGTGAGTTTAATATGGATTCAACTGTTCTGTCAGATTTCAAGATAATAAGCTACAGATGTGTTAGGCAAGTTACCACAGTTCTGTTTTGGCTATTTCCACTAAAGGTTATCACTTCCATATCTGTTTTTCTGGTTTCCAGGCTCTGAGGCCCGCCTGACTAGCCTGGGGGGAGGCACTGGTCTTTTGCCTTCAGTCAAACCTTCTCTCACAGTGCCAAATTTGGCTTTAGAGAGCAAAGGCTGCCGGAGCACACCTGGTGTCTGTGCTTGGGCTGCTGAGCCAGGGGGAACTATGGTGATGGAGGGCTGCCCTCTGCTGGCATCTCCATGCACTTCATTTCTCCATTCCATGCAGTATTGCTGCTGGGTCTTCTGATGCTGGTCCATCAAAAACCGCCTTGCCCTTGGTTGCAAATTGAGCACTGTGGTCCCAGTGTCTGGATCAGAGTCACTACTATTGCCATCTATCACAGAAGCAAAGGAAGGAAAATCAAGACTTGGATGGAAGACACATACAGAACTTTATTATCATTACCACAGAATAAGAATCTTACTGATACCTGGACATTCACAATAGCTAGCACTTATATAGCATTTTAAAGTTTGCAAAGTGCTTTATAGATACAATCTTATTTAATTCTCATAAGAAACCTATGAGGTAGATGCCATTATCATCACTATTTTGCATATGAAGATACTGAGGCTAAGAGAGTTTATGTAACTTGTCCAGAATCACAGAGCTAGGTCCAAGTTTGGGGCAGGATTTGAATTCATTTTTTTCTTATTTTTCAATTCAGTCCGCTGCACCACCTAGTTTATTCAATGTTTTTAAGTTCATATAAGTGCATATGTACAAATATGTGTACCCATACATGCGTATTTGTATTATATATACATATCTATTTAGGCAATGCATATATATATACATGGGCACATATATAGATATGTGCATATATCCATATACATGTGCATGTATGTGTATTGTGTGTATGTGTGTGTGTATATGTATATATAATAATACAAATATATATTTGTATTCTACCTACCAAGAAGCCCCAAACACAAAATTGCTGATCAGTTTTATTACTGGGTAGTTTGTGTGTATATAGAAAAAAACATATACATACACATATGTATACAAGTATGTATAGAAATATATATGGGTATATATATATATATATATA
>JAJPUD010018008.1:0-24606 GCA_023553655.1 Myrmecobius fasciatus
TTCCTCTAACTTGCTTACAAAGTTCCTCTTTATATCTAGATCATGAGTTCATTTAGATCTTATCTTGGTATGTGGTGTTAGGTATGGGTCAAGCCCTAATTTCTTCCTCACTAGTTTCCAATTTTCCCAGCAGTTTTTGCCAAATAGAGAGTATTTATCCCAAAAGCTGGGGTCTTTGGGTTTATCGAACACTAGATTGTTAAGGTTAATGCCTAGGTTGTCCTGATAACCTATCCTGTGCCACTGATCAACTGCTGTATTTCTTAGCCAGTACCAAACGGTTTTGATGACCGCTGCTTTATAATATAGTTTTAGATCTGGTACAGCAAGGCCACCTTCATCTGCCTTTTTTTTCCATTAATCCCCTTGAAATCCTTGACCTTTTGTTCTTCCAAATGAACTTGGCTACTATTTTTTCTAGATCTGTAAAATAATTTCTTTGGAGTTTGATTGTATACCCCCATTCTTTAAGGATACCCCTAGTAGAGATATAGTTCTCAAGAGTTCTTTCCTTTTTACCTTTTTACGCTTCTCTAGAGTTCTGTGTTTGGAGGTCAAATTTTTTGTTCAGATCTGGTCTTTTCATTAGAAATAGGTGAAATTCTCCTGTATCATTAAATGACCATCTTCTTCCCTGGAAGATGATGCTCATTCTAGCTGGATAGCTTATTCTTGGCTGTAATCCAAGTTCTTTTGCCTTTCGGAATATCTGATTCCAGGCCCTTCGATCCTTCAATGTGAAAGCTGACAGATCCTGTGTAATTTTAATGACATTTCCTCGGTATTTGAACTGTTTTTTTCTAGCCACTCGTAATATCTTTTCCTTGTTGCGATAGTCCTGAAATTTGGCCACGATATTCCTTGGGGTTTTAATTTTGGGGTCTCTTTCAGGAGGTGATCGGTGAATACTTTCAATGCCAACTTTGCCTTCTGATTCTAAAACATCAGGGCAATTCTCTTTCATGATTTCCTGGAAGATAGCATGAAGGTTCTTTTTTTCATCGTGACTTTCAGGGAGTCCAATAATCCTTAGATTGTCTCTCCTGGATCTGTTTTCCAAATCAGTTGTTTTTCCTAGGAGATATTTCATATTTTCTTCTATTTTTTCATTTTTTTGTTTTTGTTTGACTGATTCTTGAAGTCTTATTGAGTCATTCATTTCAATTTGTTCAATTTTAATTTTTAAGGTATTATTTCCTTCAGTTATCTTTTTTAGCTCCTTTTGTAACTGGCCAATTGAATTTTTTGGTTCATTGCATTCTTTTTCCATTTTGCCAATTTTATTTTTCAGTAAATTGTTGTCTTTTTCCAATTCACTATTTTTATTTTTTAGTGAGTTGATGACTTTTTCCAATTCACCAATTTTGTTTTTCAGTGAATTGTTGTCTTTTACCAATTCACTATTTTTATTTTCTAGTGAGTTGATGACTTTTTCCAATTCACCAGACTTATTTTCCAGTTTTTCACATCTCTGTTGCAGGGTGATATTTCCTTCTTGCATTGCTCTCAATTTATTTCCCCAATCTTCTTCTAGCTCTCTTTTGAGATTCTTTATGCAATCTTCCAGGTAAGCCTTCTGAAAGGGAGACCAGCTTAAGTCCGCCTTTGTGGCTTTATCTGGGATTGTTTTCAGAATCTCAGGATCTGGGGACTTCTCTAGTTTCTCTCTGTAAAAGCTATCTATGGTGAGAGCTCTCTTCTTCTTGCTCATGATTTTCAGCAGAGGTATCAGTCACCAGCAAGGAATTCTGCAGCAGCAGCAATTTCAATTTGCCCTGGGGCAATTTGCCGAGTTGACTTCAGGTCTGGGGCTGATCTTACTAGATCCGCACTAGGACCACACTTTCAGCTGCTCTCAATCCACCCTTTATCAAAGGTAGACCTGCCAAAGCACCTGCCCGCAAGCAGAGCAAAGTGGCCCAAGCATCTCCCAGGGACTTCCTGGCAGCCTAAAATCTTCTGGTCCTTCCCAGTCCCAGACTTGCACCCTGGCTGCATATTGGCTTCTGAGCGCTGGGAGCTGCTTGATCCCCTCCCCGTCTAAAACTGACCTCAGGAGTTCTTTCAAAGTAGATATTTGATAGAAGTGCATTGTAGTCCAAGTGTTTGGTGGCGCCCTCACTTCAGAACCAATTCGGAGACTCAATTTGTCTGGGTCTGAGGGAAGGTCTCAGGAGCTCACAGAGAATGTTGTCTATAATTCACCATCTTGGCTCCACCCCCAATTCCAATAGACTTGTGATGGAAAGTGCCATCTGTGTCCAAAGAGAGAATTATGGAGACTGGATCAAAGCATAGTGTTTTCACTTTGTTGTTGTTGTTGTTTGTTTGCTTATTTTTTTTCTTTCTCATGTTTTTCCCTTTTGGTCTGATTTGTCTTGTGCAACATGACAAATATGGAAATATATTTTTTTAAAAATGATTGCACTTGTTTAACCTATATCAGATTGCTTGCTGTATTGAGGAGGGGGTGGTGAGGAAGAGAGAGAGAAAAATCTGGAGCACAAAGACTTACAAAAATGGCTGTAGATAAGTATCTGTACACGTATTTAGAAAAATAAAATACCATTGGGGGGGGAAACTATCTGCTACTGGCTAAGAAGTAAAAGTGGTGTTTCAGTGGAATAGATTAGGTAAACAAGACATTATAGCAAATCAGCATAATATCTACTGTATGATAAACTCAAATGTCCATCCTTCTAAGAAGAGAACACACTACTTGACTATTGAGAAATATGGAAAACAGTATGGCAGAAATTAGGTATGGAATAGCATCTTACATAGTGTACTAAGATAAGGTCAAAATGGGTACATGATTTAGACATAAAGAGTGATACCATAAGCAAATTAACAGAGCAAAGAATTGTACCTGTCAGCTCTATGGGGAAGGGAAGAATTTAAGACCAAACAAGAGATAGAGAACCTTATGAAATGTCAATTAGATAATTTTTATTACATCATATTAAAAAGTTTTGGCACAAACAAAAGCAATGCAATCAAGAATAGAAGGAAAGCAGGAATCTGAGAAACAATTTTAACAGCCAGTATCTCTAATAAAAACCTCATTTCTGAAATATATAGAGAACTGAGTCAAATTCATAAGAGTAGTAATAATTCTCCAATTGTTAATTGTCAAAGGATAGGAATTTGCTGTTTTCAGATGAAGAAATAAAAGCTATCATTAGTCATATAAAAATGTTCTAAATCACTTTTGTTTAGAGAAATGCAAATTCAAACACAATTCTGAGGTACCCCCTCATACCTATCACATTGCCTAATATGATAGAAAAGGGAGATGACAAGTGTTGGAAGGGATGTGAGAAATTTGTGACACTAATGTACTGTTGGTGAGGTGTTGAATTGATCCAACCATTCCGGAGAGCAATTTGGAACTATTCCCAAAGAGCAACTGAACTGTGCATCCTCTTTGATCCAGCAGTATCACTACTAGACCAGTTTCATAAAGAAATCATGAAAAAAAGGGAAAAGGACCTACATGAACAAAAATATTTATAGCAGCTCTTTTTGCAAAGGCAAAGAATTGGACATTGAGTTGGGGAAGAGCTGAACTAATTGTGGTATATACTAGAATACTATTGTGCTATAAGAAAAGTGGGTCAAATGGATATCAGAAATAGCTGTAAAAACATACATGAATTGATGCAAAATAAAGTAGAACCAGTAACAGTAACACTGTGTGATAATCAACTATGATTGGAGCAGCTAGATGGTACAGTGGAGAGAGCACCAGCCCTGAAGTCAAGAGGACCTGAGTTCAAATCTTGTCTCAAACACTGAACTAGCTGTGTGACCCTGGGCAAGTCACTTAACCTCTCAGCAAAAAAAAAATCAGCTATGATTGACTTGTCTCTTCAGCAATACAATTCCAAGACAATTCCAAATGATTCATGATGGAAAATTCCCTCCACTACCAGAGAGAGGTGATGGAGTCTGAATGCAGATCGAAATATAGTATTTTCACTTTGTGTGTGTGTGTTTTCTTTTAGTCTGTTTATTCTTTCCTGACGTGCTTAATATGGAAATGTTTTATATGATTGCACACATATAACCTAAATCAAATTGCTAACTGTCTTAGGGAGAGGGGAGGGAAGGGAAAAAATGTGGAACTTGTAATTTTATAAAAATGACTGAAAATTGTCTTGACATGTAATTGGAAAAAATAAAATACTATGAAAAACAGTATTCCTCTAAAAGATAGATGCAATATTTTGATATAATTACATGTTTTTCTTGTTTTGTTATTAATATGGCTTATTATATTTATAATTTTTCTTAACCAGACCAGCATTCTTAGTATACATGCAATCTGGTAGCTTCTTGGCCAATATCGTATTCAATATTTTTGTATTGCTATTTATCAAAGAGAATGGTCTAGCACATTCCTTCTTTGACTTTTCTTGCCCTGTTTTTTGGTATTGAAAATGATATATTTCTCACAGGAGTTCCCTTATTTTAAGAGACAATTTAGTAATACTGAAGTTAGTTTTTTTTAAGGTCCTTTGTCTGAGGGTGGGATACAGATTTTATGAAGACTTTGACTGGTAAGACCATCACACCTGAAGTGGAGCCCAGTGACCATTAAGAACATCGAGGCAAAGATTCAGGACAAAGAGGGCATTGCCCCAGATCAGCAGAGGTTGATCTTGGACAGAAAGCAGCTGAGAGATGGGTAAGCTCTGTCTGTCTACAACATCCAGAAAAAACCCACCCTGCAGTTGGTTCTCTGCTTGAGGGGAGGTGTCTAAATTCCCTCAAGTTTTAAGCTTTTGAGTAATTTCATTGCACTTTTCTTTCAATAAAGTTGCTGCATTCCCTCCCTGCCTCCTCCCCCCAAAAAAAGAGATTTGCTGGAATTCATTTGCAAATCCATTTGCTCCTAAGTTTTCTTCTCTCCCTCCTCCATCCTTTGCAAGTTCATTTATGATTTATTCAATTTCTTTTTGTACTGTTAATCTAAGTACTTTCTGTTTTTGTAAATATTCATCCATTTATCAATTTTGCTAGCATAAATTGGACAAAAGAGCTTCTATAAATATTTCCCTTTATTTCATCTGGCTTAGATCTCTTCCCACTCCATTCTTTTTTCAGCCACCAAAGTGATTATCTTAAAGCACAGGTCTGACTATACCCTCTGAGCTCACCTCCCCCCCCCCACATAAACTCCAGGGGCTCCCTATTGGCTCCAGGATCAAACATAGAATCCTTTGTTTGGCATTCAAAGCTCTTCCTAAATTAGCCCCCTCTTACTTTCCCAGTCTTTTTACACCTTCCTGGTCACAGTTTGGGTCCTGATTGACTCAGAGTGAATTCACTTGCATGTCATGGCATCCCCTCACCTCACGGTCCTCTGAGAATAAAGAACAAAGAGCAAATAACAAACTCTCTTCCAAGTACTCGACCGTGACATTGGCCCCCTGGCTGTTCCACCATCAAGCCTCCCCTTCTCTGGCCTTGGCCATTTTCTGTGCCGGTCTTCCAAGCCTGGAATGCTCCTCTTCCTCGGCTCTGCTTCTGGGCTTCCCTGGCTTCCTTCAAGGCCCATCTAAAACTCCATCTTTTACAGAAACCTTTCCCAACTCAGATGAATTGGAGTACTTTCCCTCTTCATTATTTCCTATTTATCTTGTAGATAGCTCCTTTGTACTTAGTTATTTGCTTAGTATCTCCTCCATTAGATTGTGAATTTCGTGAGACCAGGGATTGTCTTTGGCCTGTCTCCTCTCTCTCTCTCTCTCTCTCTCTCTCTCTCTCTCTCTCTCTCTCTCTGTCTCTCTGTCTGTCTCCCTCTCTCTGTCTCCCTCTCTGTCTCTGTCTCCCTCTCTGTCTCTGTCTCTGTCTGCCTCTGTCTGTCTGTCTGTCTCTGTCTCTCCCTCTCCTCTCTGTCTCTGTCTCTCTGTGTTTCTGTTTCTCTGCCTCTGTCTCTGTCCATCTCTCTTGCTTTGCCTCTCTGTCTGTCTCTCTTGCTCTCCCTCCCTCTTTGTCTTCCTCTCTCTTCCCTATCTCTATGTCTGTCTTTGTCTATCACTCTCTTGTCTCTCTCTCATTATCTCTCTGTCTCTCCTCCTCTCTCTGTCTCTATCCCTTTCTGTGGGTCTCTCCCCCTTCTCTCTTTGTCACCCTCCGTTTCTCTCTGTGTATCTGTTTTTTCAGGCTCTATCTCTCCCCCATATCACTCTGTCTGTTTCTGTCTCTGTCTCTATCTCTTTCTCTCTGCCTCTGTCTGAATCTCTTGCTCTCCCTCTCTCTGTCTTCCTCTCTCTTCACTATCTCTGTGTCTGTATTTCTATCTCTGCCTATTTTTCTTTCTCTGTCTCTGTCTCTCCCTCTCCATGGGTCTGCCCCCTTCTCTCTCTCTCTCTCTCTTTCTCTCTCTTTCTCTCTCTCTCTGTCTGTCTGTCTGTCTCTTCCCCCCTCCAAATATTTAGTACAGTACTTGGCATATACTAGACACCTACTAAATGTTAATTGACTGACTTCATCCCTTTTTTTCCATTAAAAAAAAAATCCTGGCAATTCTGTTGTCCTTTATAAAGCAGTCAATTGGCTGTTTGTTTTGCCCAAATTTTATTCATTTCTCTTTTATTTTTAGAATTTTTCTTTATGCATATATTTTTTTATTTGTTTCCTTTCCAAGTTTACTTTTTGCGCTCTCTCTCTCTCTTTCTCTCTCTCCCTCTCTCTCTCTCTCTCTCTCTCTCTCTCTCTCTCTCTCTCTCTCTCTCTGTCTCTCTGTATTTCTTTCTCTATTTCTTTTCCAAGTTTATTTTATTCTTTTGGTCTTTCTTTTTCTCTCTTTTTTCTCTATTTGTTTCTTTTCCAGGTTTATTTTATTCTTTTGGTCTTTCCTTTTCTCTCCCACTTTTTTCTCTTTCTCTCTTTTCCGGGTTTATTTTATTCTTTTGGTCTTTCCTTTTCTCTCCCTCTTTTTTCTCTTTCTTTTTCAGGTTTATTTTATTCTTTGGGTCTTTCCTTTTCTCTCTCTTTTTTTTTTCTATTTCTTTTCCAGGTTTATTTTTTCTTTGGGTCCTTCCTTTTTCTCTTTTATTCCTGAATTTGGAAGGATAAATTGTACATGAGCTTTGTTCTCCCTGAATCCTGCAAGAATGGGTATGGGTTATTTTCCCAATTTACTCTGGAGATGGTTTGTTTCTCTTGCGTCTTTTAAAACGCCCAGCTCTTGCCTGGTGCCCCACACATAGTAGGAGCTCACAAAATATCGATCGTCTGACAGATTCGATGTGCTGGGGCACCACCCCCGCCCCGCATCGAGATTGGTGTTCCATTGGCTGACTCAAGCCCCGACTCCCAACGTGACGTCACAGGTCTCCTCCTTTCTGCGGTTTTTCAGCTGGGCTGGGGCGTCCAGCATTTGGTGAAAAGGGGCTGCCAGCCGCTCCGACTCCAGCCGCCTCCCGCCCCCAGAGCTCCCCCCGACCCCCGGGCCTGGTTGAGCCGTCGCGGGAGTCCCCTGTGAGCAGGAGGTAAGTAAGGACTCGCGAGGCGCCCCTTTGACTCCTTTCCTTCCCTCCCCAGAACCCCTAGGGGTGCCGGCACCCCCCCGGACCGCCGTCCAGGCCTTTTTGAATTTCACCCGTGGATGGCTCCGCGAGGGATGAAGTTCCTCCGAAAACTGTTCGGGTGATTTCCACCCGCACAGCTTCCGGGGCCCCCTCCCCATCGCAGCTCCTCGGTGCTCCCCCCACTCCCCTCCCCCCTCCTTGGAGCAAGGCCCCGAAGGTTGGACTGGTGGGTGGGTGGTATGGGCAGAGAAGAGCCAGCCTACGAAATTACCTTTTATTTTGGTACCTTTTCATTTTCATTTATACATTGAATATTATTCTGGTTTCAACAAACGCCCGATGAAATAAACGTTTTCATGTACATCATAGGACAGAAAAAGGAGCTTGTCCATGTCTCTGTGGATCTCTGTCATCTAGAGCTTAGGGTTTTGTTTGTTTCAATATTTAATAAATCCAATCTGTTTTGCTTGGTGGTCTTCCTTCTTTTCTTGTCCAGTTTTTTAATTTGATTTAATTTTTTTAAGATACCTTATTGACCATCTTTTGTTGTTGTTTCTCTTTTTCCCCCCATCTCTGTCTTCTCTGCTTCCCACATCCCACCTCGTTTTTAAAAACAAAAAAAAAAGAACGAACGAAAGCAAGAGCTAGCCTTTGTAACAATTATGCACAGTGAAGCAAAACAAATCTCCACTTTGGCTGTGGCTGAAAATGTGTCTTAGTCTACATCTATATCCCCTCACCTGTCAAGATGCGGCCCCCTGCTTCATCACAAGTCTTCTAGGGTCTTAATTGCCTATTGCGTTGATCAGAGTTCTGAAGCCTTTCACAAGGCCAAAACCCACCTCTATCAGGCTCACTGAACAAGATGAAGAGCTAATATAGCTTTCTGAGACCAGCCAGCTATGGGTAACTCCCTTCTTAAATACTTTAAAAAATGGACAAAAGAATGGTTCCTATATAGGACATCTAACCACTTCATTGCACTGGGAAGAGTGATTCTTTTCTTTTAAAGTTTTTGTTAAATTTATTTTTACAAGCATTTATTATCATTTCCTCCCAGTGACATCCACCACACCCATAATAACAGTGACAATAACAAAACCCTCACAGTAAATAAAGATGTATTCTAACAAAACCCTTTCCCATCTTGACCATGCCCATATAGGCAGGACTTTCAGTCCATCACCTCTCTGGCAGGAGGTGGGTAGGGTAACACGACTGATCCACAGTCATCCCTACCTCATTAATTAGGATTCTAAAAGCTTTTAAACTTTTTGCTTCTCTCTCTCCTGTTGTTGTCATTGTATAAATCGTTCTAGTTCTGCTCACTTTAATCTGTCAGATCTTAAGAGTTCTTCCCAATTTCCTCTGAAACTGCCCATTTCTTATGACACAATAAAGTATTATTCTGCCATTACATTCACAGAGCCCAGTTTAGTTATTTCACCACATGTGGACACTCCATTACTTTCCACTTCAAAAAGTGTTCCTCGACATATTTTTGTACATATGTCTCCTTTTCCATTTTCTTCCTCCCTACGTGGTATAAGCCCAGTGGTGGTAGAGTTGAGCCACAATTTAGTAACTTTGGGGGCACAATTACAACTTGCTTCTCAGTATGTCTGGACCAATTAGCATCTCTCCCAGTAATGTGCCTATTTTCCTGTAGCTTCTGCAGCATTTGTCACTTTGTTCATTAATAGTGAAAAAACATTTATTAAGCTCATGCTAAGTACCATCCATTGTGCTGAGCCCTGGGGATGCAAATACTATAAAGAAAGCCAGTCCTTGTCTCAAGGAATTTACAGTCTAATGCACACAAAAGAAAGCTGGGAGTGCATGTCTGCTGAATGGGAAGTAGAAACTCAAAGTTGCTTTCATTTGGATCTTCTCATTATTAATAATCTGGAGCATTTTAGCACGAGACTGTTAATTGCTGGATTTCTTCTTTTGAAGTCTACCTCCTCTTTTATAGCTTTTGACTATTTGTTTCTTGGTGCATGATTCTTACTCTGATAAATTTTAATCAATTGCACATATATGTAAATATGTACCCATGTTATATGCATCCACAATATATGCATATATATATATTACATAAAGCTATTCTAATACTAATAGAGAAATTTGCTGCAAATTTCCCCATTAACCTCTTTCCCTTCTAATTTTAATTGCATTAGATTTGTTTGTGCAAAAGCTTTTTTCGACTTTATGCAATCAAAATTGTTTATTTTATTTTCTGGGATCAACTGTCTAGCTTATTTGCTCACAACCTCTTCAGTTATATATGTAAATGGAAAAGAGATTTTTCCTTTGCTCCTCTAATTTCTCCATAATGTGTGCTATTGGACATAATGGAGGACACTTCAGACTCTCTTTTTAAAATGCTACACAATGTAAATGATGTTGCCACATGGAAAGGGCTGCATTTTAATGGGATGAGATGCATATAATTATTGATAGCCAACAAAAAATAAGGTACTTCCCATTCAGTTTCAGGATTAAAAATCTGAAGATTTTTGTAATGACAGAGGAGGGCACACCTCAACCTCAGAATCCCTAGGGGGTTCCAGAAATTCCTCCCATGATGCTTTATTCATTATAGCGTCAGCTTTGTACCTAGTGGACAGTGTGAATCTAGTACCCTGGTAGAAATTAGATGACATGAATACCTCTTTTGTACCTTGGGTCTCTTTTTGTTTTAAGAACGATGTAGTCTCTGTATCAGATTGCTTGCTGTCTTGGAGAAGGAGGAGGTAATGGAGGAAAGGTGAAAAATTTGGAACACAAAGTTTTACAAAAATAAATGTTGAAAACTCTCTTTGTATATATTTGGCAAAATAAAATACTGTTGAGAAAAAAGAATGATGCAGTCCCCAAGGATACCCCTCAGCCTTTTGAATAGAACAGTTGAAAAGAATGATAAAATAGTTATACCTCCCTCAAAGAACCAGCCTGCCTGATGGTAAAATATGGAAATGCTTAATATCTGTTTGTGCTTATTTCATATTATGCTCCACTACTGAAGTTGTTCATTGTTTAGATTTGTTTTTTAAATTGGTTTCTTAAATCAACCATCATATCCTCCACACAAAGTGGTAGCTCTTTTTGGTCTTATTTCTATGCCTTGAATTTGCAGTAAAATATCAAATAGCAGTGGTGGTTGTGGACATGTTTATTTCACCTCTGATCTTATTGGAAAGTTTTATATTTAATCTCCATTAAAAATATTGCTTGCTCTTAGGTTTGGCTAGATACTTCTTATCATTTAAAATAACTCTCTAATTATTCCTATGCTTTTCAGTTTTTTAAAAATAGGAATTGGTCTTGTATTTGAACAATACCTTTTTCTGCATCTATTGAAATAACCATATGATTTTATGAGTTTTGTTATGTTTATAGCTTTCCTTATATTGAACTAGACCTAGTTCACAATTCTTTTCATAAATGCAGCCAGATGATAATATAGATTACTTAGTCTTCTTGCTAATGTTTTATTGAAAGCTTTCTTTTAAATAATTCTTATCAAATTTAATGTTTCCCCTCTTTTTGACTCCCTGTATTTTGATTCTAAGGCTATATTTGTGTCATAGAAGGGATTCTAGCTTTACCTCTTTGTTTGAAACAGTTTAGGTAGTATTGGAATTAATTTTTGTTTACTTATTTTAGAGAATTCAGGTTTGGGGTTTGGGGTTTTTTTTGCTGAATTAAAAAATTGACTGATTTTGAGTTCCAAATACTCTCCTTCCCTCCCCTCCCTTTGAGGGAGAAGGCAATAGTATGATATTTATTGTATTAGATATTATAATATCTATTAGACTTGTTTCAAAATAAAATGCAAGAAAAAGAAGAAATATGCTTCAATCTACACTCAGAATTGATCAGTTCTCTTGTTGGAAGTGACCAAAAGCATTTTTTTCAAATGCCTATTGATTTCATATACCTTTGATTTCTTTTTCTGAATACTACTTGTTCATATCCAGTGGGGAATGGTTTGCATTTTTATCAGTTTGACTCAGTTTCCTTATCCATAGATCTGGCAGGTAAATTTTCCATGCTCCTCCATTTTGTTTAAATCTTTTGCCCGTTTTGATCTTATCTTGGTATACTGTGTGAGCTGTTGGTTTCTGCTTAGTTTCTGCGGAATTCTGCAAATCAGATTTTCAGTTTTCTCAGCAATTTTTGTGAGATACCAAATTTTTATCCCCAAAGCTTAAATCTTTTGGTTTCTCAAATATTAGATTACTATGGTCATTTGCTACGATGCTTGTGTATTTAATCCATTACACTGATCTACCACTCTATTTCTTAGCTATTACAGATTGTTTTGATGATTACTACTTTGTTGTTGTTGTTTTTTGCTGAGGCAATTGGGGTTAAGTGACTTGCCAAGGGTCACACAGCTAGAAAAGTTGTGTCTGAGACCAGATTTGAACTTAGGTACTCCTGACTTCAGGGCTGGTGCTCTATCCACTGCATCAGCTGCCCTTACTACTTTGTAAAATTTCAAATCTGGTACTGTTCTGCAACCTTCCCTTATATTTTTCCATTGTTTTCTTTGATATTCTTGATCTCTTGTTCTTCCAGATGAATTTTGTTAATTTTTTTTTTTTGCTTTTTGCTGAGGCAATTGAGGTTAAGTGACTTGCTCAGGGTCACACAGCTAGGGAATGTTAAGTGTCTGAGACCAGATTTGAACTCAGGTCCTCCTGACTTCAGGGCTGGTGCTCTATCCACTGCTCCACTGTGCCACCTAGCTGCCCCCTAATTTTTTGACTCTTATAATTCTTTGGCAGTTTGATTGGTATGACACTGAATAACTTAGGTGGAATTGCCATTTTTACTATATTTGGCTCAACCTGTCCACAAGTGATTAATATTTATCCAATTGTTTAAATCCACCTTTATGTGAAAATTCTAACTGTTTATATAAATATTTCCTTGGTTTGAGAGAGACAGAGATGATCTCCAGGTTTTGGCTCTGGTATTGTCCTATATTAGGTTATGAACTGGGCCCCTGGACAAAATTCATATCTACATTGGGCAAGTATGGCACTGTTAACCCAATTGTAGAAAGCAAGGCTCAGTGGGGGGAATTCTCTATCTTCTCTTAAGGTTTCATTTTGTACCAAAAGCACTGGCATAACATGAGTTTTTCCTAAGACATTAAGTGACCCTCAGTTCTGATGCTAAAAACATATTTAGTTTTTTGAAATCTTGCACAATCAGAAAGGGATTCCTACTGGTGACTCCTAAATCCTGATTAGGTTCACGAAGTGTATATCAGACCTGTGGCAAGGCTGTTCAGCTAAGATGCGTAGTTCCTCAGGTGAGAAACCTGTTGCCTATTAATAGTTTTGAATTCTTTTTCTGAATACTACATGTTCAGATCAGTTGGAGAATGATTTGCATTTTTTACCAGGTTGGCTAAGTTTCCTTATCCATAAGTTTGACAAGTAAATTTTTTCCATATTCCTCTAAGTTTTTGAAATGCCAGAGCATTGTTGTAGACTGTCTCTATCCCCCCCTCAAGATTACAAATAGGGCCAGTAAAAAATCTTTTTGACTTCTCCAAGTAGAAGTGGTACTTTATCTGATAAAAAAAAAAATTCGGAGGCTGCTACTGAAGCCTTAAGCTAACAAGTAGTGAGAAGACCTTGGATTCATTATGTGTGTGTGTGTGTGTGTTCGTGTGTGTGTGTGTGTGTGTTGCAGACTTTCCTTGGTCATATTCAATAATTTTATATACATATATATTTATATATCCATATCTATTTATCTATATATCTGCATCTATCTATATCTATATCTCTCTGTGTACACACACAAATATCTCTCTCTCTATATATGTATATATATACATATGTATATGTATATATATATATATATACAGAGTACACTAGAATAAACAAAATAATATGCCAAAGGAAACTCATTTGGGGGAAACTCTCAAATGAGGCAAGAATGACAAAAAAGAAAGAAATGGGTTTTGTAATACCAGGAGAAATTTTGTAATAACAGGGGAAAATTTAGCCTCAGTTCCAAACTTTGGATTACCATAAGCTGAAAGGTTTAAAAATAGTCTAATGATAAAAAAACAAAACAAACTATTGATATTTATGGAATAAATTAACTGATCCTTTAAATGAATTGAAATCATCTGATTGCATTTCCCCCCTTCATGTAGCTGTTACTCACAATTTAATGAACAATTCAGGGGGGTTTATTTTAACATGTCATCTTTTTCTCAATTACATGTAAAAAATAATTTTAACCTTCATACTTTTACAATTTTGAGTTCCAAATATCTTCCACCTTCTTTCCCCCACTACATCCTTGAGAAGGCAAGCAATTTGATAAAGGTTATACATATGCAGTTATATGACATATTTCATATTAGCCAAGTTGTGAAAGAAAACACAGACTAAAACAAAACCCAAGAAAAATATAGTGAAAACAATAGTATTCTTCAATCTGTATTTAGATTTCATCAATTCTTTCTTTGGAGATGGATAATATTTTTATCATAGGGCCTTCAAAATTGTTTTATCATATAATACAATTTATTCAGCTGTTTACCAATTGAAGGGCATCCCTTCCATTTCCAGTTCCTTGCCACCACAAAAAGAGTTGTTATGAATATTTTTTAAATTTTTTTTGATATCTTTGGAATACAAACCTAGTAGTAATATTCTAGGTCAAAATGTATGCACCTTTTTATATTGCCCTTTGTTTATAATTCCAGATTGTTCTCCAGAATGTTTGAATAAGTTCCCAATTCCACCATATTTTCTCTATTTGAAAGATGAGGCTTTTAATAGAGAAAAATGATGTAAAAATTACCCTCAATTTTCTGCTTTCCTTCTAATCTTGGAAGCATTAGTATTGTTTAGGCTAAAACTTTTAAATTTAATTTAATGTAATGTAACCAAAATCATCCCATATTGATTTCTATCTCTTATTTGGTAATAATTTTTTTCTTATTTATATATCTGAGAGGTAAACTATTCCACACTCCAATAATTTGCTTATGGTATCATCCTTTTTGTCTAAATGCCCTAATGGTCAATTATTTGTAGGTGCCATGTATTGCTGAGAAAAAAAGTATATTCTTTCTTATTCCCTTTTAGTTTTGACCAGAGGTCTTATCACACTCAACTTTTCCAAAATTCTGTAATCTTCTTAACTTTTTCCATCTTTATTATTTTGGTTTATTTTTATCTAGTTATTAGAGAGGAAGTGGAAA
The DNA here is from genome assembly GCA_023553655.1 of Myrmecobius fasciatus. Lineage (NCBI taxonomy): Eukaryota > Metazoa > Chordata > Mammalia > Dasyuromorphia > Myrmecobiidae > Myrmecobius > Myrmecobius fasciatus. The sequence continues at coordinate 14,788 of JAJPUD010018008.1, forward strand.
CAAATCACTAGTTTTGTTTTATTTTTTTCTTTACTCCTTTATTTAACTTTCATTTACACTGTCCTTTAAAAAACTTGGATGCTATACCATTTTTTATGCATATATGTTTAATATTGATATTATTTAATTGTATATGATACCTTTTAGCAAGATATAGTTTCTTCTTTGCATTAGGTCTACTTTTTCTTTTCTTTTGTTTGAAATGATTATTGTTACCCCTGCTTTTTGTTCTTTTTCTTTTTTTAGTTCAATTGAAGCATAATAGATTCTGCCCCAGCTCCTTGCATTTATTCTGTGTGTGTGTCTCTCTGCTCCAAGTGAGTTTGTTTTAAGGAACATTGCATGATTGTGGTTTTTAATCCTGTTTTCTATTTCTGTTTTATAGGTGAGTTCATGTAATTCACATTCACAGTTACAATTAGTACTTGATTTTTTTCTGTCCATTCTGTTTTTCTCCTTTATCTTTCTTTTTCTCTCTCCTTTCACCCTACCCCCCAAAAAGTGTTTTAGTCCTGATTACCATCTCCCCTAATCTGCCCTCCCTTTTGTCATACTCCCCTTATCCTATCTCTCTCCCATCTTGTTTCTCAGTAGGGTAAGATAGATTTCTGTACCCAACTGAGTGTGTATGTTTGAGCCAATTCTGACCAGAATTAGGCTCAAGCTTTGTCTGCCACCCTCTCATGTTCCTCCCATTGTAAAAAGCTCTTTCATATCTCTTATTTGTCCCATTCTCTCTCTACCTTCCTCCTTGTCCAAGTGCATCCCTCTTTCTTACCCATTAATTTTAAAAATATTTTAATATCATGACATCATTATCAACTCAAACCTTTCCCCTTTATCTATGCAAATTCCTTCTAACCACCCTAATAATGATAATGTCTTTAGGAGTTGCTTGTAGAAATATAAACATTTTAAACTTTCTGAATTTCTTGTGATTTCTCTTTCCTGTTTGCCTTTTTATGTTTTTCTTGAGCCTTATGCTGGGAAATCAATTTTTTTTTTCAATTCTGATCTTTAAATAAGAAATGTTTGGAAATACTTCATTGAATGTTATTTTTTTCCCTAAAGGATAATAATTAGTCTTGCCAGGTAGGTGATTCTTGGTTTTCTTGTTAGCTCCTTTGCTCTCCAGAATATCACATCCCAAGTCCTCCTATTATTTAATGTAGAAGCTGCTAAATGTTGTGCTATCCTGTGATATACTGTGGCTCCATAGTATTTGAATTGTTTCTTTCTGGCTGTTTGCAGTATTGTCTCCTTGATCTGGGAGCACCGGAATTTGGCTATCATATTCCTGGGAGTTTTCATTTTGGGATCTCTTTCAGGAGGTGAGCAGTGAATTCTTTTGATTTCTATTTTGATTCTAGTATATTCTGCAATTTTGTGTAGTACTTTAGTAGTTAATTCTCTGTAAGTGAACAGTCATTAACCCTTTAAAAATCAATGTTTTTATGCTTAATTCCTTCAATTTTCTTCTCTTATCTTATTGCTATAGTTCATTTCTAGTGATAATTGAGCGATAATGGTAATAAAGGACATCTTTGCTTCTGCCTTGACTATTCTGAAAAGGCTTATAGTTTATTCCCATTACAGAATAATGTTTGCTTGTGCTTTTAACATAGACATGAATGAGATACTACTTATAAATTAAGAGAAGCTCCATGTTTTCCTATGCTTTTAATTCTATTTAATAAGAGCAAAGGTTGTCCAAAGCTTTTTCTGCATCTATTGAAATAATCATGTGATTGTTGTCAATATGGTCAATTCTGATGATAGCTTTGTAAATATTGAATCCACCCTATCATGACTTTCACCTGGTCTGAATCCCTCATATAAATTGATGAGTTAAATAGTACTGTTGGAAAGAAAATTCTGAACCCCAACTAAGGGCACAGAAAACAGAAAAACTCAGGATGAGTGAAACAGTTTAAACTTTTAATATATGCCTCCAAGAAGTGGGTGTGAAACTCAAACTGAGCTCACACACCTTATAGAAGCAAGAGCATATCTTTTTTGAATCCCTTCTTCTGGCCACAAAGTCTGTCCCCTATCTCCCTAATGGCTGGGATAATGATCTTCCTACAACATACACCCCTTAACATATCCTATATCCTAAAGAGTGATATTATAAGTAAATTAGAGGAATGTAATATAGTTTACCTCTCAGACCTATGGAGATGGAATAAATTTATGTCCAAAGAAGAACTGGAACTCTTAATTGACCACCAGATAGATAACTTTGACTATATTAAGTTAACAAGTTTTTGTACAAACAAAACCAATGCAGTCAAGATTAGAAGGGAAGCAATAAATTGGGAAATCATCTTTACATTTAAGGGTTCTGATAAAGGTCTCATCTCTAAAATATATAGAGAATTGTCTCATATTTATAAGAATTCAAGCCATTCTCCAATCGATAAATGGTCAAAGGATATGAACAGACAATTTTCAGAGGATGAAATTAAAACTATTTGTAGTCATATGAAAAGGTGCTCCAAATCACTATTGATCAGAAAAATGCAAATTAAGACAACTCTGAGGTACAACTACACACCTGTCAGATTGGCTAAAATGACAGGAAAAGTTAATGATGAATGTTGGAGGGGATGTGGGAGGGCTGGGACACTGATGCATTGTTGGTGGAGCTGTGAACGGATCCAGCCATTCTGGAGAGTAATTTGGAGCTATGCTCAAAAAGTTACCCTTTGACCCAGCAGCATTTCTATTGCGCTTATATCCCAAAGAAATCATAAAGGAAGGAAAGGGCCCCACATGTGCAAGAATGTTTGTGGCAGCTCTTTTTGTAGTGGCTAGAAACTGGAAACTGAATGGATGCCCATCAATTGGAAAATGGCTGAATAAATTATGGTATATGAATATTATGGAATATTATTGTTCTGTAAGAAACGACCAGCAGGAGGATTTCATAGAGGCCTGGAGAGACTTGCATGAACTGATGCTGAGTGAAATGAGCAGAACCAGGAGATCATTATACACAGCAACAACAGTACTATATGATGATCAATTTTGATGGTCATGGCTCTCTTCAACAATGAAATGTTTCAAACCAGTTCCAATTGTTCAGTGATGAAGAAAGCCATATACACCCAAAGAGAGGGATATGAAATGTGGACCAAAACATAACATTTTCATGCTCTCTATTGATGTTTGTTTGCATTGTTTTTCCTTTCTCTGATTTTTCTTTCTTGTAGATACGATTTTTCTTGCACAACAATAAGTGTGGAAATATGTATACATATATTCTATTTGTCAAGTATTTTAACATAATTATCATGTAGTGGATATCCTGCCATCTAGGGAAGGGGTGGGGAGTAGGGGGGAAAATTTGTAACAGAAAGCTTTGTAAGGGTCAATGTTGAAGAATTACCCATACATATGTTTTGCAAATAAAAAAAAAGAAATTAGTCACATGGTCAAATAAAGCAATGTATGGACATATCTATATAAATTAAATGTCATGAAGAAATTTGAAAAAAAATATATCCTATATCCCCTCTCCCACTACATACATTTTATGACCATTAAAATGAGCCTTAGCTCCTCCTGGAGAGGAGAAGTTAATATATATGAAGCAATTAATCATGTATACTCCAGTAAGCCATGATCTTTGTCCTACTTTCAGCTTTTTTTTAAACTACACAACTGTCCAGTTTTACCTAGTTTCAACTGTTTTCAGGAACTCCCCTCCTCTGGACTACTTCCATTTCCAGATTGCTGGTTTTCTGCTGCCATGGGAACATAACTTTTTCTTGAATTTCTCACTGACTATACCACCTTCTCTTCTTGGGCTATATAATTTTTTTTGTAGATATCCTCCTCACCAGAAATGTCATCATCAAGGAGGTTTGGTCTTCAGCAATTCCTAAGTGCCCTGGGTTGCCTCTTTCTTTCCTGGGTGCTAATCAGAACAAGAATACTTCAGGGTCAGGAAAAACAGCTCCTGCCAAACTGTCCTTTTAGGGGAGACTCAGAATTCCCACATGTTTATTTCCTATAACCTCTACTACTTGGTTTTTTTTTCCAGGAATCTCTATCATTTTTCCTCCAGGTTACAGTAGCCATCAGAAATCTCACCATCTTGGATTTTGATTCAGTTTTTATACTCAATTTTCCCTCGCTCCAGTTTTCTGATTCTGTTATCTCTTTCTTTTGATTGGAGGCCTGCACAAATAGTTCAAAAACAAAACTCCTTCTTGTTTCCTTTTTTATAGAGGGCTCAGTATAGAGGGCTGAAGCTTTTTGTTTCCCATTAGCATCATGGAAGCATTTGAGAATAACATACTAAAAATCTGTCCCTGAAAGACCAATAGAATTATACATTCTAATCTTCATGTGGGAAATATATATTAATAATTTCATGACCATTAACAGAGATCATTTTTTTCAAATTCTGTAATTCAGAATAACTTAGCATCTACTCAAAAAGACAGAGTTGCAAAAAAATGACTGCCAAGTCATTCTCTGGCAATAAACTTACTGTAGGAGTGGGGTCTATAATTTAAAGTTCTGCCAATGAATGACCCTTGTGAAATTTGAAAATCTGTAGGATTCCATTTATAACAATAAATCCAGGTTTGTTTTTCTTATATTAGTTTTATTTAAAGTGAAAAGTGTTTATTTTTCCTTTGGATAATTGTGATATTTGATCCTCTATAAGTAAAATAGATCTTGATGCAAAACTACACTTAAAATTTGGTATTATGGAGCAATGATTCTAGACTGCAAAAATGAAAACTGTAAATGAAAGCTCTCTATAAAAATTAAGATATATTGAGATCTCTGGGGATGGCTGACATACTGAATACCTTAAAGTTAAAAAAAAAGATTTAAAAAAAAATTTCTACAATGAGTAAGAAAAAGTGTATTATGAACACTATGATTTATCTGGGCCATGGGAGTTAATGCTTTTGTCCTTCTTTATAGCTCTAAAGGAGGGAAACTAGGTTGTGGAGTGAATAAAGTGCGGGGCCTGAGCTCAGGAAGACCTGAGTTCAAATCTGTTTTCAGACACTTATTAGCAGGGTGACCTTGGGTAAGTCATTTAACTCTATTTTCCTCAGTTTCCTCATGTGTAAAATGAACTGGAGAAGGAAAGGGAAAATGTGAGAAGTAATTCATTTGGACCCCTACTCTATTCCAATCGGTATTAATCAATTTGATAGAATCAAATTAATTGTGTAAAAGTCCCAGAACTGTGAGTTGAACATTCTAAGTTCACTTGTTTAACTATAGGAAGCTAATCCTCCACTCTTGTTTTTCCTTGTCATGGTGAACAAGCTCAGCGTAACACAGATGACAATTCCCCTCAAATATTTTTGTACCTCCAGATCAGTCATTTGTCCAGTAGGAGCAGATGACCATCTTATGATCACTTAGGTCACTAATTGTGATAACTGGGCCTATTTCTTCCTGCCTTAATTAAGGAGAAGCCTGTCGAGATATTCCTTGCTTCACCCAACTTGTAATCCTGCTGACAAAATATTTTGCTTATTCAATGGAATTATTCTGTATTTGGTATGGCTGTTCTGGAATGACTGGACATCCAGCCCTATAAAAATTAGACCCTGGAAGGAGGTGGGATCTCAGACTGTAAGGAAGATCTGAAGTCCACGTCATTAGAAGGGAGCACGGACCCTTTAATAAGGTGCCATTGGCTCAGACATCTGCCTCAGTCTCTCCTGCTGTTGATGGGATAATTTTAATCCTCACAAAAACCACTCCATTATTTTTTTCCATGAAGAATTGGAAACAACCAAAAAACAACTGAACAACTGAATAGCTTTTTAAGTGTTTTTGGATCAAATTCATAGCTAGAATAGAATGTCTGAATTGACAGATGAATAAAATAATTTTATTATAATTATAATTATATATATATACAAAATAATTTAGAACAATATTGTCTTGGATTACTGTCATTTGACTGTCAATAAATTTTATTCAGGGGCTATGTTTTAAATCTAGAAATTGGTTTTTTATTAAAGCCTTTTATTTTCAAAACATATGCATATATAATTTTTCAACATTAGCCCTTGCAAAACCTTGTGTTCCAATTTTCTCCCCCTTCCCCACCCCCTCCCCTAGATGCATATGTTAAACATGGTAAAAATATGTTAAATACAATATATGCATACATATTTATACAATTATCTTTCTGCACAAGAAAAATTAAATCAAAAAGGGAAAAAATGAGAAAGAAAATAAAATGCAAGCAAACAACAACAAAAAGAGTGAAAATGCTATGTTGTGATCCACACTTACTTCCCACAGTTTTCCCTCTGGGTGTAGATGGCTCTCTTCATCACAAGGCCATTGGAACTGGCCTAAATCTAGATATTGTTTTCTTTTAATTATGCTTATTATTTCTTGTATTGTGATCTTGGGACAGCATTGTATTAGATATGTTTTCAGTTTGATATATGATACTTAGAGTGTAATGCATTTGTTGGAAATTATCTCATCTTTTTATTTGAATGCTCTCAGTTTATAACTTTGAATTGTTCCTTATTAGAAACTTTGGTTTGAAGATTTTTTAAAATATTTAATTGGTATGATCTGTTTTGTCAATTACTTTACAAATAAAATAACAGGGACAGGGTTGGACCCTGTAAGGGGGATGACCAAAAAAGAGCTATTAAGCTGTGTAAAAGTTGATTTGAGAATATGAAGGATTTAGAGGATTATTTTGGCCAAAGCATGGAACTTATGATTACTTAGAAAGTTATGGAATTTTATTAAACAATCTCCCCAGATCAGCTTAGAACAAATGAACTACTGACACTGCTAAATTCTTCATCAATCTCAGTTTTTAGCTCTGTAGTTATACTTTGCGGGGGAAAAGTCTAGAGAAATGGAACCTTAACCAGCTCTTCTATCTATTAGAAACTAGAATCAGGGGCTAATTACAATGGATGAGTCTAATTGGCAAATTAAATTAAGGAAATTTTGTATTGTTACTAAATTACATTTTTGTAAGATTTTAAAAGTATTAACACAATTAGGAAACAGAAGTATTATCCTAGGCTGACAGATTATAAATTCTATACTTAATAGAGGAGACATTTTGACTTCAAAACCTCCTAGAGAAAAACTGAGAAGAATTTGAGACCTGATTTAATGCTGTATCTTGTTATATGGTCTGTTGTGTGTCTTTTTTGTAAATGATGAAACTAAGTTTAGGAATAGTGGGCTATTTACTTCAAATAGAAAGGAACCTTATACAGTTAGGAAAATCTTTAATAGAATGGGAAATACATGTCCATGCTATTTGTGCTTTGGGCTAACTCATGGCTAACAGATGTTTTACCTAAGTCCTTTTGTTTTGGCATGATAGACCAAAATAAACAGGCCCAAAAAATTAATAAACTTTCCCCAAAAAAGGCTTAAAAAAGACAAATCTCTTTTTTCCCTCTATTTTCAACACTGGCCATGTTGGAGATTGATGAGAGGAAAGACAGATACAGAAATTAATTGAAAATTAAGCTACAAAAATAATAATTAGAAACCAAATTTGTGAAAAAGAAATAATCAAATTTCTTTCATTTCTAAATTAAAATTTAAATGACTTTGCTAAGTATATTGATGAGCTTATGGAGTACTACCCAACTCTGTAGAGTTTAATGAAAACAGCAGTAACAACAACAAAATCTTAGATCAGTTATTCTTTGAAGGGACCTCTAAAAATGAATAGGGGTCGATTTAAAGCTGAAGTTTGCATTTTCAAAACTTATTAGTCTTATTATATGTTTTATTAGTCATGAGGTATGTTTAGGAGAGATTCAGTGAAATAGAAATTAGGGAAGTGTCAAAATAAGAAAACCTTAAGAAATATTATAGGAGAAATTAAATTTAAAATCTTGTGAGCTTAAATAATTCTACAACTCAGAATTTAAAAAGGAAACACATTTGCTGAGCTTAGAGAAGTTTCATCTAGCTAATTTCTAAGTATGAAGTTTTAAATTCTAAATATGAAGATTTTAATTTTAGTGTAGAATCAAGGTATATTTAAAAACTGTACTTAAAGTTGGGATAAGTTTATCATAAGAAGGAATATTTATTATTAGAAGGAAGAATAAGGAAATTTTAGACTATCTACCAAAAAGGATAAAAGTGGATGGAATTGGAGTTCATTTACTTTACTGCTGTTTGCTGTTTTTAAACATCAAAGCTGAGGGTACCAAGCAAGTCCTGATTGGAACTCCTGATTGAAGGTTAATCCCAATGTGCTTCCAGAAAAAGAAAACTTGTTTTGAAATCAGAAAGCAACTGAAGGTAGATAAAATTCAATGATGCTACTGCAGTTTAAGTCAATTGCTTAGGGAAATTAGAAACACAGTAAAATTTGTGTTGAAATCAATTGATTAGTGAAAATAAGTTCAAATTATATAATAAGACTATAGTAAATTAGGGAAAGAATTATTGAAGATAGAATTGAAAAATAAGAAAGGATAAATACCGAAATAAAATAGGTGCATGCACACCTAATATAAAATGCTCAGATTAGAAAAGAACAAATTAAATTAAGCAGATGGCTTATAAAGGTATAAAATACTGAAATTTTGAGAGGGAAAAGTAGAACTTGGAAATTATTTAAAGAACAAAATAAATGGACTTAATTTTGAGGAAATGAAAGGAAATAGAGAATATAGAGAAAATAGAGAAAAAACAGTTACACCCTGAGCCCTTCAAAAAAGTACAGTCTCTATTAAATAGTTTTCCAGTAGTGCAATTCTTGTTACACTCCTATGCTGGAATTGGATTTTGGCTTAATCCCTTGGGCACTGCCAAAATAGCTGGATGAGTGCTTTTTCCAGTATAAAAGAGGTTAACTTTGAAGACATAGATGATTTCTTCTCTAAAATCATCCTGCTTGCTAAAATCTTTGACACCTTACAATGAGGAATTTGTGTTGAGAGGTTGCCTATTACTTAATAAAACAAAACTATGTGATTGTAACTAATTCTGATTGCTTAAAAGCTCTTAAAGAAATTGGTATGAACTGTGCATTTATAACCATTAAAGAACCAAAAAGGGGTTTATTTTAGAAATTAAGTAAAAGAAAGAAAGTGTAAAGTTGGGGCAGCTAGGTGGCACAGTGGATAGAGCGCCAGCCCTGAAATCAGGAGGACCTGAGTTCAAATCTGGTCTCAGACACTTAACACTTCCTAGCGTGTGACCCTGGGCAAGTCACTTAACCGTAATTGCCTCAGCAACAAAAAAAGAAAAGAAAGAGTAAGGTTGAATAAGGAAATAAGAAAAATTAAGGATACATGGATGGGTAGAGAAAGTTGGAGTTTGCATCTATACTGCAAATTCAGGGTTTGAAAGAAAACCCTTTTTGGAGTTTTGAAAAGGAAATTTCAAAAAGGGTCTTAATCCCACTGAAATAGAAAAGCTTTAAGAATATTCTTAAACAATGCCCCTTTGATAGTTGTCATGTGTTGCTTCTCCAATCAATATAAGACTACAAAATATTGATTAAATGATTGATAAAGACTTATCTTTATGCTCTAGTTTTAAAAATCTTATTTATTTATTTAATATTTTCCCCAATTACATTTAAAATCATTTTACATGGTTAAAAAAAAACTTTTGAGTTCCAGATTCTCTCCCTTATCTACACTCCCAGCCCCCATTAGGAAACCACATGTGAAGTTATGTAAAACATATCCATAAAAGTCATGTTAGAAAGAAAACATGGATCTTTCACTCTAATTTAAAAAAAACCTTCAAGAAAAATAAAGCTAAAAGAGAGAGAGAGAGAGAGAGAGAGAGAGAGAGAGAGAGAGAGAGAGA
>JAJPUD010018009.1:0-29813 GCA_023553655.1 Myrmecobius fasciatus
GATAGATGGATTGATAGAAGGATGGATGACAGTGATGTGTGTATAGTGATAAATTTATTTCAGTATTGTTGGTTTCTTTATATTTCTATTAATTCTATTGTATTTTTTTTATTTTTTATTTTTTATTTTTTATTTATTTATTTATTTATTTTTTTGCTGAGGCAATTGGTGTTAAGTGACTTGCCCAGGGTCACGCAGCTAGAAAGTGTCTGAGACCAGATTTTAACTCAGGTGCTCCTGACTTCAGGGCTGGTGCTCTATCCACAGCGCCACCTAGCTGCCCCTATTGTAAATATTTAAAAGTATTATTCAAAGAAAAGTGTTAATGAGCTTTCTTAAACTGCCAGAGTGATCCATAACATGCAAAGGGTTAAGAATCCCTGTATCTAGAGAAAGACATCAGGTGTTTCAGATAGACTTTTTTGTGGCACCTTTTCAAGAGAATATGGGTTAGATCACTCAGGATGAGAAATAGAATGATTGAATTGAAATCTGCACTGGTTGGGGGTAAAGTACCTTCATCACTGAGATCACAGTTCCACCAAAATAAATCTGTAAACACTTATATGCATTTGTTATAATCTTTTGGCTTGTTGTAGTAAAATACTTGGAAATGAGGAGGTATAATAGTGAAGACAAAAAAAAACATTCAAGAGCTCAAAAATAAGAGAGAGAAGAAAGGGCAGTCAAGAATAATTCTGAAAGTATACAACTAGGCTTGTTTTTTCATTTTTATATTTATTGGAATTCAAATTTTTGTTGACTGACCACAACAACTAAATTGAAAACAGGTAGCCCTGTTGAGAATGATGTAGACCCAGGTGATCTGAATATTCTATAAGGTAATATTCATAATATATTTTCCCCTTTAAATATATGTTACATATAATTCATGCCTTGGAAGAGGTAGACCTCTACAATTTCAAGATTCAAAAATACTATCAAATTATAACATTCAATCTAGAACATAAAAACTAGTATTGAAGATGGAAGAGAATGAAAAAGGAAAAGAAACAGGGACTATATCTGGGAATATCCTCATTATCCAAAACAAACCCATTGTCATTTCTTGTTAACCAAGGAAATATTTGCAAGTGTATATTCATACATTCAACAAAGATTGAATGCCTACTCTGTGTTAAGCACTTATAGATACAATGGCAAATTACTACATTTACCATTCATGTCATGCCATCAATGCCAGTGAGATTTAACGTATTTCTAGGTGATCCACTAAGTATATAAGCACCACAACTATGACTCCTTTCCCCTCCTATCCTTACCCCCATACCAGCCTGGTTTAGTAAATTCCCCTAGATCAGAATCAGTACATTGCCTAGTATGACATACCAGAAATTAGATAATTAAAAAGTAACAAAAAATATCACCATATATGTTATTTTTATTTTATGTATTTTCAATGTCTTCTTTTCCCTGTGTTTGGGATGTCTGTTATTCTACATTTACTTTGTTTCCTCATAGTCAGGCCTCATTAGAACAGAATAAACATCAAAGGGACCTTATCAGTAGTTTAAAGGCTTGTGAAAAATAAATTTATCTTTATAAAAAAGCTATTTCTTTTTAAAAATATCATTTTGTATTTATTCATCCCAAATGTGTTATTAATGCTCTCTGATTTTTTATGTCATAGTAATTTCCCTATATATATGTCATATGAATATATTCTTGACTATTGTATATTTTTGTGGGTTTTAGAATTTGAAGCAAAGATACAATACTTTAGAATTATGTTAACATGCATGCAAATGAGGAGTCATATAAGTTCTTTTCAAATGTGTTGATCATTTTTAATCACAAAAAAAGGGATTTGTTAGAATTTGCTGATTTTGAAAAAGTTAACAGGAAATGGAAAGAAATGCTTTTCAATTTGAATTCATATGGCTAAACACATCTGTCCTTTACATAAAACTCAGTGAGCATGAATAGTCTGTTAACTTCTACGTTTAGGACATGAAACAGGAAAATTCTTTGAAATGACATTTCCATGGAGTAAAGATGATTTGGTTTGGAGTTTTTTGGGAGGAGGAATTTATTTTTTTTAAAGAAGACAACAAATGACCAAAATTGTTTGTTGTCCTTTTGTCTTCATCATGAATTCACTTCAGTTCATCAATTATTAAATAATTACTGCATATGTATAAGAAAATAATACAGTAAATGGCTATGGTTCAGGTCCTACCTATGATATGTATTTAACTGTGTTGTAAAATATCTTTCTTGCTTTTTTTCTGGGTACAAGTGTAGTTGTTACCTTAAGGGCCTAGAGTCACACAACTAATAAGTAACTAACATAAAAGTTAGATCCTTTTAACCTTAAGGCTGATGCTCTATCCACTGCACCCCCTACCTGTGTGCCCCTCTACCTCCTCCCCTGTCAAATCTTTTAAACTCTTGGTACCCTGGGAAATTTGCTAAGATTATTAATTATAGTTCAGGTAACCATCCCTAGAAGTAAAAGACATTCCATATACCCTCTACAGATCCACTGTGGTAAAACCTCAGGCCACTGTGAAGCACTGAATCCTACACCTTGAAAAGTATGAAAAAATGGATATTCTGCAGAGAAGCCATTTCTTCCTTGCTGCATGTTATGAATTTTGTTTTTTTTTTCCTTCTGATCATGGTATGGTTTTTTTTAAAAAACTATTTGCAAGAATGTTCCAGATGAGTGGTTTTCTGCTTCCTTTTAAGTTTCTGGTTAATGAAGAATTAAACAGAAAACACAATTTTGTATCTTTTGTACTTGTTGACAATCTCTACTAGATTAGCCTCCAGACTTATTATAGTAATTTGGGGGTGAATATAATTTAATTTTCCTTTGGTAATTGGAAATCTCAATGTGAATGTAAATGTAAATTCTTATTCTTTGGTACACATAATTTGATATGATAGCTAAAGAAATTAAGCTTAATGTATATGCATCAATAATTCTGATAAGACTTTTACACAAGTAAGACTTGGACTGACTGCTCTACAAAGCAAGCCAAAGTTGATAAAGGTCCCATTAGCTCCCTGCTTCAGTTCAAGAAGATGGTTCACTCCCACTGTAATAGATAGAAATAGCAAATACTTATCTAGCACTTAGAGGTTTGCAAAACTCTTCAAAATCATTATCACATTTGATCCTCATGACATCCCTAGGAGATAGGTGCTATCATTATCCCCATTTTACAAGAAAGGTAAAGTAGGTAGAGGCTAAGTAAATTGTCCAGGATCACAGTTAGCAAGTTTCTAAGACCAGATCTTAACTTGGCTCTTCCTGATACCAAAACTGGTGCTTCACTAATTTTACCAAATATCTGTTTATTAATTATTATTTAAACATCATTTGAAAATACTTGATCACATGAGTCAACAGTTAATAATAACAATAAACATGTATTAAGCATATAGTATATGCCCCAAACTGTGCTAAGTACTAGAGATACAAATATGACAGACAGACAGACAGACAGAGATATGCTGCCTTCTAGGAGCTAAAACTCTAATGAGAGAAGATAAAACACAAGTATGACTTGTTTGTTCAAAATTCCATTGTAGATTGTTATATTTCACTTTTTAATAATCCCAAATTGTATTTATACATCTCTTCTAGCTTAGAAAGAAACCAAATCCAAGCGTGTTTTTAGCAGTAGAATTTCATATTCCATCCTCCTCTTTTCGTTTGCTCCTATAGCATTGTAGTATGACAGAATTCTCATTGATTAGAAATGTGACAAATGTTTCCTTCTTTTCTAAAGTGCTAAAATGATAGTCTAGCCTAATAATGACAAATTGTGTTTTATCTTTAAGAAAGGGAACAAGGCAGCTCTAACTAATATAACTATATTTCTTCTTGACAACACCATGCAAAGTAAATGAGTCAACCCATGTAGGATCCTACATACATTGTGAAAATAATCACTACCTATAAAACAATATATTTTTTCAATCAGTTTTGACTGGATTCTTTGGATTTAGAGTGGAGTCAATTGCTCTATCTTCTTTAAGTATTATTTATGTAACACTTGGGAAATTAATTAGAATTGTATTAAGGTCATTTTTATCAGAATTTTTGTCTCTGAATTGATTTGTACAGTAAATCGTTAACTATTACAATTGGAGAATGAGTTAATTTAGTTGATCATGAGTACTAGCTAAGATAGATAGAAAAGCCCATTCTGGAAATCAATATAATATAATTTTGCTTTTCTTTGTGATTCAAAAGTTCTTTCAGTACTTAGAGTCCAAAAATATAAACACCCAATATCTGTTAATTGAGAGTTATGGCTAATAGACTGTCAAGAGAGGGAAAAAAATTAATGCTGGTGTCTTGGAATCTTGAGTCTACAAACATCATTTTTCACTTTCTTCCCTATTTAATAATCCTACATTATCACAATTCCAAGTTTTGTTTTGGTTTTGTTTCTTTTTGGGGGAAAGATGGTGACTTCTACATAACATGCGCACACGTGCACACACACACACGCACACACACATACATATACACAAACAATTAAGAATGCCTGTACCTAAACCAACTTTTGGGTTCAAGTTTCTTTGACACAATGTGCTCTGCGAATTATCAAAAAAAAAGTTTTTAGAGCATCCTTGATAGGATAACATTACATATGTAGATTATTGTTGCTCTGCATCTCTGCTTTTTTTTCTCTGTTCTTCAGCTACACTAAAACAGTGTGTTTTGGAAAAGAAAGGGTAGGAGGAATAGCTTGGAATCAGTGATGGGTTTTAATACAGTGCTGCTACAAATCCTGACTGGTAGGGTCCCACCCCTAACTTTAGAATGTATTATCTTCTTCCCAACCTCCAGAGTTATTGGGCTGCCCACTCTTGATTTAGATTTTCAGAAGAAAAGGCTTGTGGAGTATGTGGGGTTTTTTGTTCTCCTAATTAAAAGAGCTATTATACATCAGCATCAGAGGTAGGCTAGATGTTTTACAGTTTCAAAAATAATTTTGTACAAAGATAGAAAAAACATGTGAATGACTAAGTGGGGCATAAAGTGTAACTTATGGATAGTAGGTTAGCTTATAGTGCCTTTGTGATATACTATGATCTTGGTGGTATAATCTTGGAATCTTTTTTGAAGATAGCATTGGGATATTAAACTAATGCATATTATAAATTAATTGTGATATCAGTATTTCATTGTATACAGTCATACAGTATAGAGTGTGATTGAAGCTACAGTATATGCCAGTTTGTATAGTAACTTACCACATTATCATAGGATGAAAACTTAGAAGGAACCTTAAAGGATTCTAAAAATTCTGTCTTTTTTAAAATAACCTGATGTCAAACCAGATCTCTTTTGTCCTTACCTGGTAAAGGCTTAAAATTTTTAAGCCCAAATGTAATGTTTTTCATTAAAATTTAGTTCATAATTCTAATTCCTCAAAATCTTTTTAGATCCTGATTCTAGATTTAACAAATCAGTTATTCTTGGGTTTGTATTTCTTAGATTTGATAAGTCTGACTTCTGTGATTTCATCAAATTCTTGATAAAAGATAAAAAAAATTTAATAAAACAGAGCCAAAGCCAGAACTCTGCATCATGGTCCCTCTCTCCAATGTGACAGTAATCCACTAACCAACCTTGTAATAGCTTGCATTTATATACCTAGAGCACTTTAAAGTTTGCAAAGCACATCTGGCAAGACCCAGTGTTCTCTAACTTCGTTATTGCAAACTCCAAGATGCTATGGCTACATTCTCCCAACTTCGGGTTTTATTTATACCAACAACTTATTTATTGTCAGATAATCAATAAACACTTATTAAATGCCTACATTGTGCCAGGTACTGTACTGAGTGTTGGAGATGCAAAAAGAAACAAAATAGTTCCTGACCTTTAGGAGCTCACAACCTAATGGAAGAGACAACATGTAAACATATGTATAAACAAGCTATATACAGGATAAATAGGAAATAGTTGAGAGGGAAGATGCTAGAATTTAGAGGGGTTGAAAGAGGCTTCCTGGAGAAAATGAAATCTTAGTTAGGACTTGAGGGAAGCCTGGAAAGCTAGAATATGGAGATGAGGAAGGAGGACATTCCAGGGATGAGAGAGACAGGAAAAAGTTGTAGTTCTTAATTAAGACCACAATAGGGATTTTCCCAAAAAGGTACATTTAGACTTTTCTACCTCTAGAGTAATTAAATTATTAATAAGTCAATAAGTTTTTATCTACATTATTTTGACAGATTTAGACTCCTAGCAGATGTCCCCAAGGACTACTAAGCTTGCCTTTATGTATGTTATGTAATTTGTATTGAGAAAATATCATTCCTTTTTCTATCAGGCAAGGCAATTATAGTAAAATTCCATGAAATTACTTTTGTCTTTTGTTTTTTTATATGGTTAACCAAGTGTTTTTCCTACATTATATTTAAATACTTATTTTTGTGGGTTTATTTACAAGTGAATATCTTCTTTCTGCACAATGGTACCATAGACACATATCTCTTTTGAACAAAATATCTCTTAATTAAATATTCCAGTCAAAAATCCCATCTTAATAAGTCTTCTGTGTTACCTATGAAATGCTCCTTATTTTGTGTTTAAATTTCAAGTTCACTCTGTTGGCTACTCATAGTTCTATGGCATTTCTATCCAATTTTTATTCATTCTTGGTAACCAAGCTCCAAAGGAGAGCATAAATAAATGATCATCTAAAAATTCTCATTAACAAAAAGCTTTGATATCATTGACATCATCTGCTTACCTTGCATCATTCAGTAATTGCCAGAGTTGTCAACAAGAAAACTTGAGTTGAAATTTAGCTCCTGTCCTATTCCCTAACCAAACTGAGATAGAGACATTTAAAAGCAATGAATGTCTCCAAAATATGTACCATAAAAATCAAAGCCAGAAATCTAAACAATGTACCAATAAAATAATTGTATGCTAATTGAAAATCAGACTAACTATAAAATCTATCATAATCATCATCACATTAAAATATATTAAATTGACTTTTTAATAATCAATTAAGAAGTATAGTTTGTCTTACTTAAAAAGGATATTTGTTGCTAATTATTTAATAGTTTTTATCCTCAAATGGGGAGAGAGTTGTTTCTTTTTAACAAAAAAAATTGCAATGACTCATTCAATTAGCTTTATTGTTTTATAAATAGAGAAACTGGGGCCACAAAATTGCTCAGTTTTGTAGCCCTTTGGTCATATTTCCAAATGGCTCTCCAGAATGGTTGGATCATTTACAACTCCACTGACAGTACATTATTGTCCCAGTTTTTCCACATTTCCTCCAACATCCAACATTTTCCTTTTTTGTCATATTATTGAATTTAATAGGTGTCAAATGGTACTTCAGAATTGTTTTAATTTGCATTTCTCTGATTAATAGGGATTTGAAGCATTTTTTCATGACTATAGATAGTTTTGATTTCTTTTTCTGTTCATATCCTTTGACCATTTATCAGCTGGAGAATTACTTGTATTTTTATAATTTTGATTCAGTTTGCTTTATTTGAAAAATGTCATTCCTAAATGTATACACATTTTCATTCCTGCTATATTTTGCATAAAACTTCAAGTTGTAGAGCAATATATGTAAAATCACTATATTTCATTTTTATCAACACTTCAAACTTTGACATTAGTGATAGGGAGAAAGCTAAAGGAGATCAGTGTGAATTTGGATAAAATGCTATGCCAAAAATAGTAAACTAATACAAATCTAATCTATTATTATGACAATTTTTATTAATAACTCATAACTCATTAATTAACGAGCTCAAGGTATTTAGAGTAGCAAATATTACCAAAGGAAAAGTAATAGAATATTTTAGGTATAAGATCTCAACACCAGTCTCTGCTCTAATGATATTGTATAAAATAGACAAAATGGAAAAAAAAATCAAAATTAAGAAAATATCATAGTATTTCTATTTATTAAATTATCTTTAATAATAATCACACCATCATTCATTAACTTTGTTTTTTAAAGTGTTAGAGATATTAATATAAAGTAAAATTTGTGTGTTGTTTTTCTTTTCCTTCTATATGACACATGTCCTTTGGAGAACTTATGCTAACATTTTTAATCACTGGCTTAAAGCAAAATCACTTTAATATTTATTGCCTGCATTCTATGATTTTTTACATGGGACAGGAGAGAGAGAGTACTTGCCTCAAATAGAATAATTAAGAGATAAATGACAGAATCAAATTGAATATAATGGCTGCCACAAATTGAATACTCTTAGTTAAAAATAAGTTCACTGGGCACAAATAAAACAAACAGTATTTAAAGCCTATGATTCAAAGCTATACAACTTGTCCAGACAAGCAATTAATAATCCATTTTGACCATTTGTATTCAAAGAGATAGCCTGAAAATATCTGTGTAGCATAAGAAAAGCAGAAATGTAAATTTGTCCAAAAATAAGTCTCTGATGAATTACAGGAAAATGTATGAAAAAAAGTCATTATTTAGTTCTGTCTTTTAAAAAAGTCAAGCTGGATATCTGTGTGGCACCAGACTGTGAAGGAATTTGAAGGGCAGTCTGGGAGTTTGAACTTTACCTCACATGTAATAGGGAGCCAGAGAAGTGACAGAGCTGGATGTATGCTGACGGTTATTTAAAGAATGGTTTGGGAGAGGGTGGGAGGTAAAGGTGGAAGTACTTCTAAGAAAGATGTTAGAAGAATCCAAGCAAGTCATAATGACAGTCATCATTAAGAGGATGACAGTTGTAAGTGAAAATAGGGAACAGATAAAAGAGGTGCTGTAGAGGTGAAGAAAAGTAGCTGTGATTCTCTGTGGTGGAAGAATTCATCACCCAGGTGCCAACCTGTCTCTTGAGCATCTCTGCACTTAGCTAACTAAGCTGGTCTCCAGATAATAAAAAATAGGCAAGAAGCCCTTCTATCTTACCGACCTCAAAAAACTGCACACCTACTAGCCTATAACTTTAGTGGAAATAGCTAAAAAGTCTGCTTTTCATTGCCCTTAATTATATAATCTGTTTATGTTATCTGTTATGTATACATGCAACCAATGGACAGTATAATATAATAGAGATTAAGTGATAGAGTTGATAGAGCTAATTTTAAATCCCCAATCTGATACTAAGTGAATGATCAAAAACAAAACACTTCATTTCCCTTAGCCTCCATTTCTTTATCTGTAAAAATGAAAATTATACTGTGTTAGATACTTCATGGGATGAGTATGAGGAGAGGGCTAAAAATAATACTAATAATTCTATATAAATGAGAATTATCATTATTGGCATTTTTAAAGACTGATTGAAATCTAACACATCAGTAACTCTGATTGCCCTTGTTAGCAAAGTGTTAGGATTTTGCATTTAATTGATCAGGTGTATCTTGGGTTTGCAGTTCTGGGGAAAGAACCACTCGACGTGCTTCCCAAATTTTTTTAAATTATAGTGAATGATGCATATAAAACTTACCTACCTCTAGGATTATTTTGATGAAAATGTTTTTTATCATAAAGGACTAATTATTACCATAGAATAGAAATAATAAAACTATAGCATTTATATCACAATTATATTCCACAACTTGTTCAGTCATTCCTCAATTGAGAAGATTTCCCACAATTTCCAATGCTTTGCTATCGCAAATTCTTACCTAACCATATCATCCCTTCCCATTCTTTCATCTCACTCTCTCCTTTTCAGGTCTTAGGTTAAAAAGGCTACCTTTGTAATCGTTAATTGTCTCTTCAAAAAGAGAGGAAGGTCTACTATTTATTAGGAATACCAATTATTCCAAAAACAATATTAGTGTGGATCCTCTTAATTTGAGGGAAACATCTGAAATTAAAAATTCAGTTATATTATTAACCTTTATTTCCTGGCCTTTTGTGATGGAATTTTGTATTCCATTAAGACCATGTTTCTGTTACTTCCTTTAGTAAATTTACTTTCCATTAAAAAAAAATGCCTAACCAAAAATGACTCAATATACTTTCTAGGAGGTCAGATCTTAGAAAATATATCTTTGAGCTCTATAGTTTAGGTATCAATAGTTTTCATTTTTTTAATTATTGCTGTATATCCATAAGTATAATTTCAGAGTGACAACTAAATTTCACATAGGTTCATGATCTGCTGTTTTGCCTGGAACTTTATTGATTGTTTTCTTCCCTTAGTCTTGTACATAGGCATAGTATAAACCAAATCTGACAAAATAAAAATTACTTTTTCTGTATATGTTACCTGCTCCAAAACTGAGGACTTCTGTATATGGATTTAACAATAATTATCTGCATAGAATTAAAGTTAAAGGGGAATAATGTTTCATTGACTCAGGTAAAAGAACAGTTTCATAGCAGAGGCTGGCAGAATCTCAGAGATAACATTTTTCAGTTCTCTTAATTTACAAATGAGGAAACTGAGACCCAGAGATATTAAGTGATGTTTTGGAGTCATATAAATACTTCTCAGGAATGTTAGAACTAGAACCCAAGTTCCCTGACCCATAGTTCAATGCTTCCTTACATAGTGAAGAAAGGGAAAAAAAGAATGTGGTAAGCCTGACCCTTCAATGTTGACATACTTAAGTCTTCCCAAAATATTATTTGGATTTGCATCCTATCTTCTCTTACTGTTTACTTCTATGCTCAATGAGAAAGATATTTTAAGTTGTCCCCATTGCTAAGAAAAGCAATCACATTTAGGCAGTCTACCAAAAGTAGGTTCCTTTACACATTTGCCAGAGCTGTTAATGAGCAAATGATTCCAAATGTCAGACTGGTGTGTCAAAGAGTTTAGAAATAAGGCATTAACATTTAGAAGCTATTGAAGGGGGAAAATCTATATTTAAATTATGTCTAATATTGCAAACTCAGAAAGAAAAGTAAATAAGAAAAGTTAATTTTCAAGCCACCACAACTATAAGCAATGTTACAGCATGAGAGGGAAATTATGACCTTAAACCTTCAGCATTGCAATTGCTTCTCCTTCTCTCCCACACACACTGTCTTTTCCACCCACACTACAAAAGATTTCGTATTTCTCATTTTTTGTAAATTGACAATTCTCTTTCCTCCCACTCAGTTGCAGAGGACAGAACATTCTGCTAAGGCTGCTGACTGATATAAAGCATTGCTTAGGTAGACCACACTAAAACTGGACAGCCAGACCTTTAAAGATATATTTTATTTTAGTGTGAAAGTAAGAACAAGAGAAATTCTGTATGTAGGAAAACGCAAAGGGACTTATGATTTAGCTGCCACATAAGTACCTTTGAGTTTTCCTACATACAGAATGCTTTATATCAGTCAAACTCATCTTTCTCAGTTCAAATCTGGCCTCAGAAGCTTACTAGCTATGTGACCCTGGTCAAGTCACATAATCCTGTTTGCCTCAGTTTCCTCATCAATAAAAATGAGCTGGAGAAGAAAATGACAAACCATTCCAGTATCTTTGCCAAGAAAACACCAAATGGGATCATAATGAGTTGGACGAGACTGAACAACAAAAATTACATTTTTAAACTAAGTCAGTATTGTGGCTCACAGTGATCCTTACACATGAATTAGTAGCATTGTTTGCTATTTTCTTGCGGTTTGGTAGAGAAAAAGATTTTAAAGGAATTTTATTTTAATTTAATTTAATTTTAATTGAGGGAAGGAGAATAATCAGAGAAATCAGCTTCATGTAGAAGTTAGATCCTGAAAGGAGCCTTTGCAAGATGTAGAAGTGAGATAGGGAAAGCATTCCAGGGATAGAAGACAATCCAAAGAAACCAAGTCAAGACCTAGAATGTTACATATAAATCACAATAAGGTCAGTTTGTCCAGAATCTTGTCTAGACTCTAGACCGTAGGTCATGAATGTAGAAATGCATAATTTTTAATTAAGCCTGGAAAGGAAAGATGGGAGGCAGGTTGTAAGAGGGTCTAAATGCCGAGAAGAATTGTATTTTATCCTATAAGAAATAAGGATCCACTCAAGTTTATTGGGTAAAGGAATAAGACAGTCAGACCTGCTTGCTTTAGAAAAGTCACTTTGGCAGCAACATAAAAGATGGATTGGAGTAGAGAAAGAATTGAGGCAGGGAGACCACTGGTTGGGAGACCATGGTAACAGTTCAGATGATAGATATTCAGTCCAAGTCCTGAGTCAGTGGGGTGACTGGATGAGTAAGAAGAAAAGAACTCATGTGAGAGATGCTATAGAGGAGGAAGTTGCAAGATTTGTCAATTGACTGGATATGTGTGAGGGAGAGTGAGAAGTTGAAGATGATATTGAGGCTGCAAACCAAAGTGGCCAAAAAAATCAATAATCCTCTGAAGAGGAGGTTTGATGAGTCCTGTTTTGGACATGTTAAGTTTGAGATACCTTGGGCACATCCATTTCAGAGTGTCCAAAAGGCACTTTATGATATGGGACTGGTAAGACTACAGTAGATGAAGACTCAGAAAAGAATTTATAGTTTAGGAGTTGGATGGTCTGCTTTTGGTTTGGAGGTTTGTTTGCTTGCTTGCTTCATTTTGGCAGAATGTTCTTTTCCTTGAAGTTAGTTTCATTTCCTGGGTTCATTTTTTTCCATCAGCTTGGTACTTAATATTAACTTGCTCCAACTGATTGATTACCATCTGTGGGCTCAATGTGGTCTTCCAGTTATAATGGAAACTTCTTTAAGAGCATTTTTCCTTCATTACAAAAATGCAAGAGTGTCAGAAGCTGAAATTTCCTGTAAACAAAAATTATTTAAGTAGAACCAATATGGTATCCTCCTTCATCTTATCAGTTTTCAGAGAAAAGCATCCAGTTTATGCAAGGACAAATGTCAGTCATGGCAACTAATGAAAGGGGCTGTTCAAAAACATTCTTTGATCTATCATTTAAGATAAATAGACTTCTAGTTTCTAGATGGGGGAAGTAAAAAGAAGGAAGAATATGCATTCTATAGTACTGATTATCTTTTAAATCCATGTTAAAGTGTAAAAAAAATTCATTTTTAAAATATGATCTTGAGAGTGTTCAGAGTCCAGAGGTTATGGGACATATATAGAAATGATGGTGATGTAAAAACAGAAGGATCATATTTCTGCCTTCACCAATAAAAGGATTTGTTATATAGATTAAATAAATAAAATAACTTTCAGATATTGAACTTCAGCTGTTTGTAGTCCTCAAATTCATATGGATAAATTCCAGCTTTAAAAGTAATCTATAAGAAATAGAGTGAAAAAAAGTTCTAATGGATAATATTTGTTCTATACACTTTGTAAAACTTTAATGGAAAATTTTGTTTTCCACTTAATAAAATTCAATCATTTGAATTACAGGATTTTAACATTAAGAACCAAAGTCAAGGATAAAGCAGTCCACAGTTACACAATGAAGATATCATTTTTTCCATTGTAGTATGTATTCATTTAAAAAGGATAATCAAATATAATGCAGTTAGCAAACAAAGGAGACAGAATAAGCACATATGTTATATGCGCATTATATGCCAGTCACAATAAGTACTTTATGAATATTACCTAGTTTGATTCTCACAACCCTTTGAGGTAGGTGCTTGAGAATATACTGCAAGATCATATTCCCCATATTCACAATTTATTAAGAATGGGTAACTAGGGGCAGCTAGATAGTGGAGTGGATAGAGCACCAGCCCTGAAGTCAGAAGAACCTGAGTTCAAATCTGGTCTTAGACACTTAACACTTCCCAGCTGTATGACCCTGGGCAAATCACTTAACCCCAATTGCCTCAGGGGAAAAAAAGAATGGGTAACTAGAATCTAGATTTTATCTTTTGCTCTTTTTTGTGTACTTATATGCCAGATGGTAAACACATTTCTTCTTCTCAGAAACCATTTAACAATAATTTAAGGAATAGTGTATGAAATTTAAAAGACAGAGCTATTATCAGTAACAATACTATTTTCCCAAAAAATGTTGTTCTATTTGTTTTAATAGTTTGTCCTATTCATTTGAAAAATTCATCATTCCAGCTGAAAACTTTTTTTGGTATTTCCACTATTTGGTATTTTCCATACTGATATTTCTTCATCATTCTTTTCCTACAACTTCATCTCTTGTACTTAGTAGGTAGATGTTGTCCATTACTCAGTGAATGATTGATCCTTGCCTTCAAAATAAGAGGTGCATAATAAATGCTTCTTAGATTGAAATGAAAGAACTTATTTGTGACTTATTCTCATGGGGCCTCAGTTTCCTCATCTGTAAAATGAGGGAATTAGACTAGATGGACTTTAAGGTCCCTTCCAGCCCTAAATCTATGATTTTTAATAGGAGAATCTATATAATTAACAGAAAAGATATCTTCATTTATTTACTGAAATATAAAAAAAATAAAATCTTGGGATTGAATCAGTTTGTTCATTTAGTTTGCAGCAGAGAGAGAGTTTTGGGTTTCTAGTAAGGAAGACTCAACTTGTGAATTCAAATCTGGCCTCAGCCACTTCCTAGATGTGTGACCCCCAAACAAGTTATTTAGCTCTGTTTGCCTCGGTCTTCTCATCTGTAAAATGAGGTGGAGAATAAAATGGCAAATCACTCTAGTATCTTTGCCAAGAAAATCCCAAATGGGGTCAAGAAAAGCCAGATACAGTTCAATCAGGTGAACAGCATTTGGTTCAACTAGCAAATATTATCAACATAGATAAATGTGTTGTATATATGTCTATATATAATGTATATATATATATATATATATATTATGATGTGTGTCTATGCATGTATATATATATATATTATATAGATATGCACATGCATAGATGTATTGTGCATGTGTGTATGCATTTATGTCTATATGTATGCAGATATGTGCACATATGTATGTGTATGTGTGTGCATATAATGTATTGTGTGCATTGTGTATACAATACATGTGTGTCTATGCATTTGTGTGTATATTATGTTGTATGTATATGTGTGTATTATGTAGGTATAGGCATGTCTATATATGTATTTATCTCAAATGTATTTAATTTATATGTGTTTTATGTATGTACACATGTGTATATATATATATTAAGCAACTTTATATTTTAGTTTATATATTTCTAAATAGAGAAATGGATATATCAAGTGCCAGACTTGGAACATAAATATTTTCGTTAAAATCCTGCATCTTACAGTTATTGGTTACATGATTCTGGACAGTTCATTTAATTCATTTATATATATATATATATATATATTCCCAGGCAACTACTTAAGATTTATCTATTAAGTTTTAAATAGCTTTTGAGATCTTCTGCAAATGTATACATATTTATGAAGAATGCTAATATACTTCTATAGACATCTATCTTGCTTATCTACCGTTCAAAAAAGCAAACCTTTATTTTCTTTCCCCCCTATATGAGATGCAATATTCCCTGTAACCATTTTGATCTTGTTTATGGTGAATTGCTTTTAAAGTGAGTCTTCTAAAATCTTAAAAATCATATTTCAGCTAGAAATCATATTTCTCCAAAATCTAAGTTATCCACACTGTGAGGGTGGTCATACATTCCTCTGCTGAGAGGTGAATAAGAAACCAGATAACCAAAAATATTTCAGTTTGCTTCAGAGTGTATGGGAAGTGCTCATTCAGTTACTTCAATATGACAATAGTACACATGTATAAAATATATGTATATTATTATGTATAAAGCATATATAGTATACATTTTATATGTGTAAAATCTACATATGTTCATATTAGTAATATATTATT
The DNA here is from genome assembly GCA_023553655.1 of Myrmecobius fasciatus. NCBI lineage: Eukaryota > Metazoa > Chordata > Mammalia > Dasyuromorphia > Myrmecobiidae > Myrmecobius > Myrmecobius fasciatus. The sequence goes on from JAJPUD010018009.1 coordinate 15,719, forward strand.
GAATTTGAAAGGGAAAACCAAATAAGGATAGAACTCAAGTTCTTAGCACTTGTTAGACTCTAATCATGTAAGATGCAAATTTACACACTCATATTCTGAAATACATAACAGTTCTTTTGTTGTTCAAGTTTATTACACTTTTTATGACCCTATTTAGGATATTCTTGGCAAAGACAATGGAGTGGTTGGCCATTTCTTTTTCTAGTTCATTTTGCAAATGAGGATACTGAGGCAGAAAGGGCTAAATGACTTGTCCAGGATCACACAACTATTAAGTTTGTGAGGGAAGATTTGAACTTCAGAAGATTAGTCTTCCTGCCTCCAGGCCCAGAGTTCTATGCACTATGGCTCACCTAGCTGCCCCAAAACAGTTTCACCTTTCAGTAATTTCTTTGTCACTGGACTTGAAATTAGAAGCTTGCGTTTAAGTCTGAACTCCTCCACTATCTCTTCAACTCTTTGAGCCTCAGTTTACCCACTTGTGCAATGGTTTCAACCAGATAATCTCTAAAAGCCCCTTTCTTCTCTAAACCCCTAAGGTTCCAGTGGATAGAATGTTAGAGCTAGAGTCATGAAGACCTGAATTCAAATCCACCCTCAGACATTCACTAACTGTAAAACTCTGAATAAGTCAATTAATCCCTCCCTGTCTCTGTTTCCTCCTCTGTAAAATGTGGATGATAATAGCACCTTCATTCCAGGGTTATTGTGAGGATCAAATGAGATAATATTCATAAAACACTTCATAAATCTTGATACCACATAAATGCTAGAAATCATCATTTATTATTATGATGATCTAAACTCTGATATTCTATGAATCTATAATTCTAAGAAAAAAAGGCTTGTTTTGTTTTGTACTTCTTAGAAAATCATAGAATATTAGCTAGAAGGGATTTTTAAAGTCATTTAAAAACTATCCCTGACAGATTAAGTCTTTACCCAAGGTTTCAGGATATATATGTTGTATGCTGCTTTATGGCTAAAGTACACTTTGTGTATACTGTGTTGTATGCTGCTTTATGGCTAAAGTACACTTTGTGTATACTGTGTTGTATGCTGCTTTATGGCTAAAGTACACTTTGTGTATACTGTGTTAATCATTGAATCCTCACCCACCAGCATTATAGGCACAGGTGTACAAGAAATATTGCCCTATTTCATTAATGACACTGTGGCTTAGAGGGGTTCTGCATTGTCTAAAGTCACAGACTCCTATCTCTCCCTATCCATTAATCTTGTCACAAAACCATGCTGCTTCTGGATATACCAAGATAAATGCTGGTCTAATGAATTGGAAACAAAACCTTTAAAATAAAATTAAAACTAAATCTAGAGAGAGAGGGAGAGAGAGAGAGAGAGAGAGAGAGAGAGAGAGAGAGAGAGAGAGAGAAAGGAAGGAAGAGAGGGAGGGAGGAAAAAAGAAAAGAAAGAAGGAAGAAGAAAGAAGGGAGAGAGGAAAGGAAGGAAGGAAGGTAGGAGTAGAACTATAATAATACTTTAAAACTTTAAACTACTTGAGGAAAAGAATTTTAATTCCTACTTCTATTCTCTCAATAGCATCTAATGTTTTATACTTCACTCCCTAAATCGTTCTAAAACAAATGAATCAATAAATAAATGATGTCTAAAATGTATTTCTATTTTATGTTGTAAATGAACATGCTGGAATTTATAATGATTGCCTAACCTTAACAAAACTAGTTATGCTTAATATCTCTTATGAGAATCATTAGAATCCTTGCATGATCATTGCTTGTTACTATACTTGTAAAATATTAAAAAAAAAAACTTGTCTACTTACTAGAAATCTTGGCAGTCCTTTTAATTCAAAGAATGCTTTAAGTCAGTTACTTTATAATATGAATACAGATTTTTTGTGTGTATTTTTAACTTGTCTTTTTTTTTAATAAAAGAAAATTGCTAAAATACAATGTGAATAAAAACTTTGATTTTAGCCCTAATTTAATCTGGAAATTTATACCAATTTTACTTCTTGTTGAGTTGTTTCAGCCATGTCTGATTCATGACCCCTTTTGGTGTTTAGAGTACCTCACCATTTTCTTCTACAGCTCATTTGACAGATGAGGAAACTGAGGCAAACAGACTTAAATGTCTTGGTTAGGGTTGTACAAACAGCAAATATCTGAAGCCAGATTTGAATTCAGAAAGAGGGGTTTTCCTAACTCTATGCCTAGCATTTTAGCCACTGCACCACCAAGCTGCCCTGTTCCCAAAACATGTATTATTTAAATCCAGCAGGAAGATTTTAAACAGTAGAAAAAGGTAGTGTCTAAGCAAGGATGAAAATATGAAATTGCGCATTTGCAAAAAAAAAAATTCCCTACCAAGTGAATCTTATAAATTACTTAATTTTTTTAAATAGAAAGATTTAATTCTTCTGTTGTCTATCAAGATTTGTAGATAAAGGCCTGGAATCAGGAAAACCTGAGTTCAAATGTGGCCTCAGACACTTAACAGTTAGGTGATTGTGGACAAGTCACTTTAGTTCTATTTGCCTTTCTTCATCTGTAAAATGGGAGTAATAGCACCTATTTCCCAAGGTGGTTGTGAGAATCAGAGGAGATGCTAATAATTGTAAAGCACTTAGTAAAATGACAAGATCTAGGGTTTACATAAATATTAGCTATTGTTATCAATATTTTTCAATGACAATCAACTTGACTGTCTACTGTTCTCTCTTCTCTCATCTCTACTTCCCTCCCCATAAAAGGGAAAGAGACTAGCAGTGCATCGTGAAACTCAAATGAAAAAATGGAAACAACTTTGCAAAACTTAAAGTGATATATAAATTGTTGTTATTGAACCAATTCAGTTGTACCCAGCTCTCTGTGACCTCATTGGAGATTTTCTAGGCAGAGATACTGGAGTGGTTTTCTATTTCCTTTTCCAACTCATTTTACAGATGAGGAAACCAAGGCAAGCAGAATTAGGTGACAGAATCACACAACTAATATCAGATTTGATTTGAGGATGATGAATTACTAAAAATTTTAGTCTAGTCACTAGACCTCCAGTCTAGTGATGATTTCATTGTCTGAACCTTATACTGCACTCCTGCTGAGCTCAAGCAATGTTTATAGAGCAATACATGGGTGTGCTCATAAATGTTCAAATCAGACTAGAGGAGTTAGGGTTAGAGATGTATGAAAACACTTTTAAATTTAATCCTCATTATTATTAATATTTTCTTAAGTGCAAAAAATCAACAAAACAACAACTCAGTTTGTAACTATTATAGATTTTTGAGATGTAAATTCTCAGACTGAAAATTTAACAATGGGTTCTCTCAAATCTATAAGTTGCATCCAGCACATCTCTGAATTTATTTTCCCTTGTTCTCCCCTCACTTCCCCCTTGAATTACTCTCACCTTTCTAAGAATTACAGGTTGGTAAATTTAGAAAGTAGATCCCTCTTGCCAGGCACCTGCAGAAATCTTTTCTCTGCTTCTACTATTTCTTTTAAGAGTTTTTCAAAACTGAATCTATTTCCTTCTTCTCTTTAGTATTCAGTCCCATGTTCTCTTTGACTGAGATTTCTGATTTGTAATTGCTGACCTTTTTATCCCCCCAATCTCTTGTAAATTTGCACAAATAGGTTTTCTAAGCACCTCTGCCCTACCAAAGCTTTTCTTGTATAACTCAAAGTTATTTTTCCCTCTTGGAAAAGACAGATATTCCTGACAGGTACTATTAGAAATGTATTCTTTATTACTAAGCTGTTTGGCTATCTAATAACCATTTTTATTGGTACTTCAATGATAATTCATTGCTCAGTAGTCTTTAATTGGAGAGGATTTTTTTAATATCATGCAAAATACAAACAGAAGGAAACTGGCCTTCTAATACCCCACACATATTCAACTTCTGGGTTGTCAGAAAACTTGCGCTTGGAAAAATGGCTTCACTTTGTATTATGTTTTTTTGAGACATTATTGCTGATAGTGGGAATATGAATGTGCCTTAGCATAATAGTAAATCCAGTTCTACCACTGAACTCTGAAGGAATCAAAGCATTGTAATAAAGGATCCACTTCTAATTCAGCCAGGCTAGTTATTTCTTCATGTTAATTATTGCTCCTAAAATTTATCAAATAGGAATCATTTTAGTAGGAATGCAGTGTGATCAATTATCTTTGGATTGCCATGCTTGTATTGTTAATATTGCAAAATATGATTGCTTTAAAGGTTCAATTTTGTTTATTTTACATAGTGTATATGATGTCATGATTTTATGTTAAGAGCCATTAATCAATTGGGGGGTAATAATTCAAGAGACATAAGTTATTTTATCAGGATAGAGAATTCTTTCCACCTTAATTGACAGGATAACAGATTTAGAGCTGAAAAAGTCCTTAGAAGTCATCTAGTCCAATGTATACTTTACAGATGAAGAAACTCTTAAAGCACCTTGCCCAAGGTGAGTCACAAAAGGAGTAATTGATTGAACCAAGATTATGAACTCAGGACTCTGTATCTAAATCTAGCACTCTTTCCATGAGAGTCCTGCAGCTACTAATTAAGAGTAGACATAAATCCAGCTCTTCCTGATTGTAAAGTTAGCATTCTACTTCTTCCTTCATGCTGCTTTTAAACATGTAACTTGGACTTTTAAAAGAATTATAGAATGTTCAACTTACTTGTACCTTAGTTAATATCAGGGAATATAAATATCCAACACTACAGAAAACTCCCCCAAAACACATTATATATTATTCATACTGTTCAGAACATTTGAGGTGGAGATTAGAAAAAGAAAGTCTAGAACTCTAAAGAGAAAGCTAAGCAAAAAAGAGAAAAACAGACAGTCTATCCAAGTTGAAGCCGACTGAAACTTAGATAGAAAGATCCAAAACAAACTTGTAAAGGATCCATAGTAAGGGATGGAGGTTCTAAAATACTAAAATGCAGAAATAAATATAAAGTGAAGACTTTGAAGTGGTTGACATGACATGTAAGACATTGCTACTGTAGGCAAAGCTATGTCACATTTTCATAGATAGATAGAATGTCACCTTTTTGATAACATGGGCCCATTCACATACATGTTTTAATTCAGCTCTTTTTGAAACTGCAAGCTAGTTTGCACACATACACAACATTATTGTTATTGTTGTTTTCTGTGGAGATAATGTTATAAATTGAAGTTAGGCAAAATAAAAGTTATTGACAATCTATTTCAAATACTTTTATCAATTAAATTGACATTTATGGGTGATTCAGAAAGACTGCTATTTATAACATTGTTTTTATAGAGAATTAAATACTAGGTTACAAAAAACTGATTTAAAAATTTTGGAGCACACCACCTGTTTTTGAATTAGAAACTGTTTACACTTGCAATTCGCTAATCTAGTATAATCATTATACCTGGCATAAGTAATCCTACTAGTTTGAGATGTTTCATATTTATTAGCTCAGTTGAGCCTTAAAAAAAGGTAAAAGTTTGTGCTGTGTCATTCCTTTTAAAAGATATGGAAGATTAATATCAGTGTAAGTGATTTGGTCAAGATCTCACAACTAGTGAGGCAGAATTTGAGCCTAGTACTTCTGAATCCAATATGCTATCTACTACATGATTCCTTTTTATGATTAGACTTCTGATTAGACCAGTTAAATATTTGTTAAGGAATATACATACTTTTACATCTTCTAAATAAATTAAATATTTTATTTTGTCTAATTTTATCCAAATCAAAAATTCTTGGTACATCATTTTTATTCTGAAAAAAGAAACTGAAATTGGTATTTCATATTCATTAAACACCCTTTTCCAAAAAAAAAAGAGAAAGATTTCACCTGGTGCTTTAGGAAATATTTATTCCCCCATGTCCCAAAGAAAATTGTTTAAAAAAAAAAGCTTTCCATTGGTTCTCTTTTTTGAGCAAGGCAAAGTTAAATGACTTGCCCAGGATCACACAATTAGAAAAGATCAACTACCTGATGCTTAACTTAAACTTCTGACTCCAGAATTGGTACTTTATACACATAGTGTCACCTATCTGCCCCTTCCATTGTTTTTTTTAATTTATATGTCCTATTGTTCTCTCATTATTAATTTGTCTTTCATAGCCCATAGTATTCTACTCCATCATGTTACTTGATAGGTATTACCAAATAAACAATCCTTGACCAGAAGTTGGATTTCTGAAGAAAACATGTCAATATAGTTTAGAAGGATCCAAAGTACATTCTAACAAAAATGATTCCTGTTCCTTAAATCATTCAATTCTAGATTCTCTGTTTCCCCAGGTAAAGATGTCCTTGGGGTAATATGATTTCTGATTAAATAAGAAGTCACTTTCAGTGATTCTTCCTCTATTACTGTTGGGTTTTCTTCAAAACCTATCACCTCTTATGTTGAAATGCATGATTTTTCTGGGAGAGCCAAATGATGGAGCTTATCTTTGGCCAACTTTTCTTCTACCTCATAGATTAGGAACTGAGAGACCAGGCTACCTGAGAATGACACTCCTTAGGTAACTGGATGCCAAAATAAGCCAAATAATTTTTCCTTATTATGCTTGAATAGATGGATATCAGGCATAATCTCACAGAGGAAAGAAATAGTTTATTGTGATTATAATAACTGATTATTTAGACTGTGTTTTTATATATTAAAAGCTGTATCTTTTTTAAAATATGGATTTTAAAAATAAAATAAAAATTGTGGAAAGATTTATCTTCCTTGCCTTACTTTTTTATATACCTAAGATAGACCCTTTAAAGGAAACAGTGCCTTTTTTAGGCATAAGTAGACTTGCATGCAGACAGGGAGAATTTATGATGCTAAAAACCATATACAAGTTTTGCCAAATTTTGCTATTTTCTCTTTTTATCAGTTTTGCATGAATCTATTTCTAATACAATACTAATATGATATGGAAATGATAGCACTCGCAGGTCTTTCATCATATTGTATCACTGCTTTATCATATTAGGCTAATACACTGCGAGAGTTGATAGAACCTCTCCATGCCAAAACGGATCCACTTCTCTTGGCACTGAACCCAATGGACTCACAGATTGATAAGCTAAAGTTTAGAGAATTTAGATCGGAGAGAGTTGGCGCGGCGCAGACTCAACTTCAACCGCTTGCAAGCAACTTAATGGCCTCCGTTCCGAAAACTTATTAAGTCCTTCTTTGATGTTTCTAACAGAAAACAGACTTTTCTAAGTTTAGACAACCAAATGTCTACATTTGGGGCCTCCAGAAAGGGATCTTTAAAGGGGCTGAGCAATTTTATGAAGAATACTTCCTTTCTACACTGGGACTTAGGCATAAAAATCAAAGCCAAGCAAGATGGAGAACAGTAGCTGAAAAACTGCCATCTCTATGGGAGAACAGAAGGGAAAGAGGGTTGTAACAGGGCAAGGGCTCTTGATTGATGACATTTCTATTGTATTCTTCTGATATCAAGGAAATAAAGAGGGATCAGTTTTTGGTAACTATGAAATCCTGGCTTTTTGTGGACTCTTCACTATCTTCTGTCAGAAAAAGTGGAGGAATAAAATTCTATATAAGTATATTTTGCATTTTTAAAAAATTATAAAAAGTTGGTTTGTTGTATCATCCTAAATTAAATGTAATCTACCAAGGCAAGGTATACACTGCCTGTTCTAAGACTTAATGTGTCTAATATTTTATCATGCATATTTTGATGTAACAGACACTGAATTAGAGGACAGTGATGAAGAAGATTCCACATGCTGGCTTTATTAGGTCCCTTAGATAAGATCTTCAGTTCCTTCTCATCTTTTGGGATTTATATGGAAGTATTGTTGCCTCATAGGACAAATATAAGGTGTTATCTATAAAACACTTGGACTCCATAGGGCTATAACTTTGTTTTTCAGACCAATATTTTGGCTGGATGTCATTCAAGCTAGATTCAGATGTCATTATTTACTATTATGTGCTGGGCCTTCTGAGCCTCAATATTAGCTTTTCTCTCTTTAGTGGATGTGGAATTCCTTTTATTTAGTTGAATATAGATATACCATAATAGTTTCAATGCTAATTACTAGATATTTCATACTGTGTAATGGACAGATAATTTAAAATTGTATTTTGAAATGTTTTTTTCTTCCTGTCACCGCAGTGTGTGGTATTGAATAATGTTAATATCTGTAAAAATATATATTATATAAAAATAAAAATGTATGACCAATTGGTATCTAATCATTTTAGATAGCTTAATAATATGCCAAATATATTTGATGGTAATTTTCTTCCTAAAGAGAAGTAAAAAATCCTTCTTTCTCACAGATGAAATTTGAGTTGTGAATAAAATCACATCAACCTGCCTTCTAGCTATTGCTTATTTTAATATATTTCTTTAAGATATTTTTAAATATGATAGCTATTGATGTGGAAATTCATCAAAAGTGCCTTTTTATTGGTATTTAGTATTAACAGGATTCACTTGGAATAGTCTCCACACTTTAATCATAGCATCAAATCTCATGATCTGGATAGTTTTTTGTTTGTTTTTTCCTGATTAAAGAATACAGTCTCTATATTAGTTTCCAAATATAACCATTCCTGCTTATTTGCAGAGTAATGTTCTTTCATGGATAGTCTGCCTAAGAGCTAGGTGTTCTTACAACTGATCAGATTTCCCTAAATTTCCAAGTCTTTCGATACCTAATGAAGGAAATATCCAATGCAACATCTACTATTTTTGCATGTGAACTTGGGGCAATACATATATTCTCAATCAACAAAGATTTGGAAATCTAGAAGATTCAATATTAAAACTATTCTAAAAGACTGAAAACTTAATGAGTACATTATATGATTTTCATTAGACTATTAACAAGCAGTAATAAAGCTGTTCTAAAGCTAAATTAGGTGTCCAATATCTCTACCTTCCTTCATTTAATTTATTCAATTAAAAAAAAATAAATCGAAGTGTCTACTATGTGCAAGAAATGGGATAAGATACTGTATTCAGAGGCAAAAATCTTTAATTACCATTTTGAACAACATTAATTAATGATACATTTAATAACTTTTGCCTGTGGCCAGAAGAAACTTACATATTAATAACATATGACAAAAAAAATGTATTCTTTTCTGGATGTTTTCCTTTTTTCCCATACCTATGTTGAAGCATTCTTTATCACTGTGAGGGAGAGTTCCTAGATCACAGAACTAGGGCTGCAAAGGACTTTAGGTGCCATATAGTCAAATTCCCTCATTCTCCTGATGAGGAAATTGAGTCTTGAAAAATTTTAACCAATGACTTCCCCAAGATCATATGTTAATGAAAAAGCCAAAACTAAACTTATAAGAAGTCATTTAATTTTGCAGGTGAGAAAATGGAAGTTCTGGTGATAGGTGATTTGCCCCAAATCTCATAGGTAGTAAGTAGAAGAGCTGATATTTAAAGCCAGATCCTCTGACTCCTACTTCAGCAGGAAAACATACTACAAAATACTGTCTCCCTTACATTAGACTACACTAACAGAGGTCCCCAATGCCTGCTTCTGTAATCTTTCCATTACTCTATTCTACTCCCTTTATTTTTGTTTATATTCGTATATTGTAGCAATTAATCATTTTAACTGCATAAGAAGTCTGAATAAATAGGCCATGTTTAATTTGAACACTAAATAGTAACTTCAAAAACATAAGAAAAACCCAATATGTTCTCAACTCACACAGTAAAAAAAAATGATTGATGGTCAGAAAACCTGGGTTTTTAAATCCTGGCTCTGTTTTAATATTATCTGTGCATGTCTTATAGTGAGCCACTTAATACCTATGGGGATCAATTGACACATCTGTAAAATTAGATAATTAGACTATATGATTTTTCATATCTCTTCTCACTCTAAATCTATGATCATAAAAACTTTCTACCACCCTTGTTGAAGTACAGGGAAACTCCTTGTAGAAAGCTGATGTCACCATGGATATCAATAAGCTTTTCCAGAGTGACATCAATAAGCTGATATCAACATCCAACATGCTCATGGCATTTCCACAAAACTTTTTCTTTTGTGAAAGAAAAAGACAAATATTTCTCATGCAATGCAGAGACTTATAATAAGCTACTGTTTGTATAAGAATGAAGACCTCCCAAATTTACTTGATGACTAATGCTGCTATGTACAGTATCTTGAGCCATGTGTCATTTAACCTTTTCCAATCTCATGTGCTTATAGCAACAGAGACTTGGAATATAGCTTGCTTTCTGAAGAAACAATTGTTTCCACAGGTACATGAGCAATTAAAAAAAAAAATAAACACTGTCTTCTTTCTTAAATGAACATCATCTTTGCCTCATGACTAAAGAGAAAGAACCCATTGTTTTAGAATCCAATGGATTCTTTAAGCCATATTTTATTTTTGCCAAAGGATTTACCAAAAAAAAACAGATTTTAATTTTCTTTATTGTTCAGAACTTTTTCTAAACCACCACCATCCCACCCAAACCAGTCAATTTTTTTCCTTTTGCTCCAAATTTGACCTCACCTGCAGAGTGCACTTTTCTTTAAAAAATTTTAAGGTAGATTCTCATAGCTCATTTTTTACCTATCAATAGCATTTTCATGAGAGGAGAGAAATCCATATGGAAACTTAGGTTTTGATTTTCCTTTGTCTTATTATTTTTCACCAAAGTTAAATAAATGCCACTACAACAAATCAGAATGAAAAAAAAACAATTGAATAATCACACAAACTACACAAAATGTTTGTTGCATGACTCAGTCTTCCTCATAGGAGGAGACAGAAACAGAAAGATAAGACAGAGAGAAATCATTATCACTACCCAATTTACACTTTAATGTACAAGAAAAGAAGTCAATGAAAGATCTCTTCCTATTTGAGAAATGTGTCAATAAACCATGTCAATAAACAATTTGTTATAATTCCTATCTACTGTTTAGATTTCCTGTTATTTTAAACTTAGCTAACTTTTCCCATGAGCTTTTCTTTGCTACTTGCAATCATGAAAACATATTCAAACTTCAGGACCCAACAAAAGAACCTTTTCCAAACTCATCGCATTCTTAGATTAGCAGAATAAATGGAATATAAATGAGGCAACAGATGATAGCCTTGCCTTTTCACCTCTAGAACCTGTTATAGTACATTTGCCATCAGAACTGAATTTCCCTGACACAGCAAGCAAATAATCAGTGATTTAATCATAAGCCCTACTGTCATTGCTAGAAATTTTATAGGAGAGAGGGGACTTTATCTGCCCTCTATTCAAAACCAAAAGAAAAAAAAATCCTTAACCTGCTACTCTACTAACACATTTTTTTAACATAAACAAGAATAACCCTTTCTACATAGGGCTCAGATAATCAGGAAAAAAGATGAAAGATGAGTAAAAAAAATCCATTATATAATAAATGAATATATGAAAAAGCATAACTATAATTCAAATGTGCTTGTTTACAATTTACCAGTTCTTTAAAATGCAGTGATGTGTCCAAGAGTTAGCTTTAAGCCAGGACTCTACTAACTGATATGGTGCATTTAGAAAGTGAGGCTTCAGGAAAGCAGACCTCACCAGGTGGTTTATCAGCTCTAAGCAAGCTTCAGAGCCAACTAATGGGTTTAAGAGAAGAAAGAAAAGGAAGGATTTGTAAGAGAAAGAAGCCAGAAGAAGAAAAATAAGAAGAAGGAAAAAAAGGAAGAGGAAAATAAAGGTGTTCCAGTATTTGTTGTTGCAACATTTGCAAAACTTGGCTTAACTGGTATCCATCCAGCAAAGGGCAAAGGAACTAATTTAAAATAATGGAAAATAAAGGTCTGTTCTATTTTGAATGTTGAATTTTGTGTTGTGTTTTAGTTGTTGAATGCAATAGATAAGATCCCATTGTGACTCTGAATTCTCTTTAAAATATAAGAGAAATCTATCCTTTGTCCAGTTCCGAACTGTGAAAGCTGGCTAGTAGGTTGCATTTTGTTGTAGCCTGGCAATATAATCCATCCTGCTTGCTCCGTTCCAGTACTCTGTGGCTTGTTATATTTGTGTGTGTGCGTGCGTGTGCGTGCATGTGTGTGTGTGTGTGTGTGTGTGTGTGTGTGTGTGTGTGTGTGTGTGTGTTGGAGGTGGGAACATTAATAATCACTGATAGGAAAGGTATGTGCTATTACTACATTGTAAAGTGTGTTCGTGTCCTGTCTTCTGGGATGCCCTGTTTAAATGTGCTAACCAGAGAAAAGTGTCAAAATTTCTCATTGATGGATGATCTTGTCTAACTGCAGTCTTTTTTTTTTGTCTGAAAGAAAAAAAGACACAATTTAGTTTGTTTTGTTATTTGTATAACCGAATTACTATATAGACCCTTTAATGCATGTAAATTTTATTAACAACTTATAAAATGCAGAATCAACCTTAATAATCTCATTATTTAGAGAATGGGAAAAGCAGTCTAGGTTAAAATGTTTTAAGACAAAATTGACATTGTTAGGTAATATAAATCAGAACTATAAGGAAATAAAAAATTATACTACAAAAATACTCCAGCCTTCTTTAAATTCTAAAACTATAATCTGAATCATTCTCCCCTTCACCTCTTTTCTAGAGTTGAAAAGTTAATAACAGAGCATGCCATCCTGTGTCTTAACTACTATAATTCACTCTGGTGAGCCTCTCTCTCGTGTCTAACTGTAAAAATCTGGCATAAAATTTTATTTGCCCAGTTTCTTAGTTTTAACTCTTGCCTGGAGGTAAGTCTGGAGTGACTCAATAATTTTAGGGTCCTTGGCTGGAGTATGACTTTATGAAAAGGTATCATACCCCTTTTCTAACCTATTGCTTTAGTTAAATTATTCTTTAAATTTCCCCCAGCTTCTAGAATTCTGTTCTTATATTCTTCTCACTGCTGACTATGTATTCCTTCCAAACTATTCTTTGAAGTCAAATCACTACCTTCTTGTTAGTTTGTGAGGCTGCCTACCTTTCAGGGAATCCCATTCACTCATCCCATTCTGTGATGTTAAAAGACATTGAGTTGAAAGAGGATTAAAAGAACAAGGATTGTAATAGATTTGTAATTTATGTTTGAAATTAGTGTTGGGAATAAGGCCTAGTTCAGTATTTAAAGAGTATATATTCATTTGTAGAAAACATTAAGCACATTGTGGATGTTAATGTGGAAAGAGGGGTGAACCAAAATTATCTCAGTCATTTTGATGAAAATACTTCTCCCCCCACCACCACTACTATAGCGTTTGTCCATATTCTATGAAAAATTTCCCTGATGGAGCCCCCTTAAATTTATTTTATTTTCTTTCAGGTGCAGACCTGTGATTCCATCAATGCAAGAAACTCCCTCCACCAGTGCAGATCAGGAACTCATCTCTAGTTAATCTGAGAGTTGCCTGGGGGCACTGAAATATTAAGTGACCTCCCCAGTGGTCACATAGGACCTGCACCCAGTCTTTCTGCCTTAAAGGCAGCTCTTTGGTTCATTGTGCAATGCTGTCCCTTGGGTGCTTAATGTCAGGAAATAACATCCAATTCCTGTTCATTGATACTAATGAAATATGCTGGTAACCTCAAGAAATTTCCTAAAGAAGGGATGATAGCTCTGATTGAATAAAATAACACTTGTTGGAACATGCTGCCCTCAGCAAAATAATTGAATATGAAATTCATATGAAGCTCTTCTTTAATTCTGAGATTCATCCTTTTAAATTAATTAAATTAAGATTTTGATAATATGGTGTCTTGGCATCTACACTATATACCACTTTGTGCTAGCTTTCATTTTTAGGACTTCTCATTAAAATCTACTGCTCTATGTCAAACAAATAATGGAACAGTTGAGTAACTTTCTGAAAGATCTGTAGAGAAGTCCTAGTGAAACAATTATAAGTGATATACTAGACAATAAATAAATTGGCAACACATTAGACACAAAGGTTTAGATTGTAAAAGAACATAGAAGGCACTGAATTCTGCTTTCACAGACCAAAATTATTAGGATCCTGCAGTGTGACAATAAGAAGAAGAAATTATTTAAAAACTTGATATTGCTTCACTATACAACTCCCTATCCCTAGGCAAAAGTGTGTGTGTGTGTGTGTGTGTGTGTGTGTGT